>JABCMJ010023781.1:0-23880 GCA_014822125.1 Arbutus unedo | reverse complement strand
ACCATTGGGGTAGAAGTCCGTGTCTCAAGGGTTAGTCTTTTTTCCCCTTTTTTTAATCATCAAAGTTGTTGGGTTTTTTGTTTTTTTTGGGACAAAGACTTGCAAGCAGCATCTTCTTCACGAGAGCTGTCACTTTCACATTATAATATGATGATTCAAATGAGCTTAAAATTTCAATTCAAATACGGCGGACGGGAGACGTGTTTGAGGTTCGTTAGAAATGTCATTTTCTCATGATCATGGTAAAATTCAATATGGAAAATTCATGATCATGAATAATAGATTTATTGATGTAGGATTTTTATTCATTCTACATGCCTTAATCCTAATAATCTTGCACCTAAAATTCATAATCTAGAGAGTATTGTGAGGTTGTTTTTGGTGTTCTTGACGTTCTTGAGGAAAAAGAAATCATAACTGAAGATCTGCCTAATTCTTCTAAATTCGTGTTCAATTATTTGTTGGATTCTTCAATTAAGGTAGAGTGAACCACTTCCAACCTATAGAATATCATATTACAATAGGTTACTTTGTCAAATTTGTGATAGAAATGTATGTTAGCGTTCATATTTAATCTCTGTTTAAAGCATGAAATTCATTCTATTTGTCTCGCGTGTAGTTATTATCAAACTTATTTTGGGTTTGATTATTTGATCTGAAACGTTCATTTTATTTTTTAATGAGACATGCTTACTGATGCGAGTTTTGCTAATTACTGTACCTCTTTGAATGAATTTGCATTTGACCCGCTTGAGTCTATACCTAAATATTAATACGAATTGCCACGAATCTCAATGATTGAGAACTAGTAATAGACACAATAAGTAACCATAAAATACGTGGAAGACCCGATAAAGATTTCATTTCATGTATTGTTCATTTTAAAGATGAATTTCAAATAAATCGTATATTGATTAGATTAATAAAGAGGGTTGAGGTTATAATTAAAGTATGGAACATAATCGATAAACTAACGAAAACTAACGCTATGTACCTAATTTTTTTCCCCACAAAAACGATGCGTTGCGTATGAATTTAAAATTGCTATTTGCTAATCAGGTACACCTAAATGGATTTGGTCTATTTTAAAACTTTTATACCTTTGCTGGAATCTACTGGGTTCTAAAATGTTTAATGGAAGAAAAAGCTAAACTTTATTATTATAATAATAGTCTTTGTAGAAAAGGTAAAACGTGTAACGTTTCAAATTTTGAACACATTATTTAAAAGAGTAAAGTAACAAAATTTCATCTTTTCATTTAAATATATGGTTTTAATACAACCGATAACTGAAATGAGTTTGACAAAAAGACTTTTTAAAAGTTAGAGTAGTCTAGCCTATTCTAAGTAAACCATAATTCAACCGGGTTTTCCATGGGATACGTGCCTTCATGAGTTAAGTAGTCCACTTCTGCTCCATCTTCGTCAATATCTGACATGAAACGTCAGGGGCAGAAAAAAGTTGCACCATGAGTTTTGACACTAAATAATATACCCTACCCATCATTAAGTTTTCTTTTAAATGTTTTAGAACATTTAATATGATATGCAGTATGTAGAAGTACAGAACAATTATGACTTTGATAGCAACATGATATGAAATAAGTACTGGATTTAAACTAAATATCGTAATTTAAATCATTCGAGTAACTATTCCAGTGTTATTAGTTCCAGGTATTCCTTAAGTCCTCGACTTAAATCAAAATTTTCTAAGTATGACATCATCATATAATCAACTTTCAAAGAATGACCTCATTATTAAACCTCACCAACATTTCTAACTTATGGTGCTCCCGAACGATGACGATAATGATCTCAACTATCCGATAACCGTGCTCCCCAACCACGGTGCTCCCCAATCTTCATCTCCTCGTACAGCATGCTCCCAACACTATTTTCTTGAATATTTATATTTCTTGCTAACGTGCCTACACCAAGTCTCTCTTTTCTAACGCTAGACTCCATCGAAGATAGCACACTACGTTTAAATATAACACGGTTATGACATAGTTTGGCTATCGTCCCGAACGATGACAATGACAATCTCAACCATCCGATAACTGTGCTCGCCAACCACAGTGCTCCTCAATCGTCATCTCCCCTTACAACATGCTCCCAATACTATGTTCTTGAATATTTATATTTCTCGCTAATGTGCCTACACCAAGTGTCTTTGTCCTAACGCTAAACTCCATCGAAGATGGCACACTACGTTCAAATATAATACGGCTATGACATAGTTTGGCTAAGGACATGACACAGTTAGAAGTAATGACTTGGCTAGACAACACTGTTTGGATCAATATACCTCAAGTTCAAGTCCAAACTCGGCTTAAGTCATATCACGGTTACAAGACACGCATACGATATTCTCATGGAGAATAATATCCAACACATCCCATCATGTCACATATCACGACTCGTTTTCATGCTCGAGCATCCACGTGACACCTCGAGTATAATCAATTTATCCAATAATTTAAGTATCCAAGTTCAGTTCCATAATATCGATCAACTAGCATTCGCCATGTCATAATCATATATTTGAAGTGCCATAATTTGAATAATTAAAAACGTAGCAATGCAACCATAACAATTGACAGCAGAGTGTACTACACATTTATGATAACAACGGTTTATGATTTTGTGCTTAACATTTTACTAAGGACATTACTTAGGCAGCCAAAATTAATTAGTAATGTAATATAGGGGCACGAATGTAATTTATTAATTTAAATAGAGTTTTTCCTAAATTTAATTAAATAATTATGTGATAGTAACAATTTAATTTAAGTGTAACAATCCAATAAGGTTTATCACTATATATATATATATATATATATATATATCCTTTCATATTTTAACCTAAGTTTAAAATGTGGGGTTTTAAATAATTAAGGGTGATAATGTAAAGTTTACCTAGTGTAATTATAGTTTATATAAAACATAAGTTTTAAATATATAATAATAGAATTTATACTAGGGCTATTCCGTAATTAAAACATAAAGGGGTATATTCATAATTTTTACAAGACAAGGGTAAATCAGTCATTTTATAAACTAGGGGAGTTTAATTATACTACAATAATTAAACGCTTTAATTTAAATAATCACTGTGGTGCAATCTGTAATTTAGGAAAATTAAGTTCAAATAATAATAATAATAATAATAATAATAGGGTATAATATGTAATATATATACCTAGGATAATTTCAGTTAGCACCGTGACCGGCTGGTCCACGGGTCGTGCGGATCACTATTCATTATCGTTAACCTATTGTTTTTCTATGATTTTTTTTGTAGTTTTTTGTTTTGGAGCTTCATGAAACTCTCGTACTGTTTTAGAACACTCAAAAGGAATCAAGGAGGAGGGAATTACCCTTCATTCGAAGTTTTGCGAAGGTTTCGATCGCGAGTCAGTTCGCCGGAGCTTTGGCCTTCTTCTTCCTCTCTTCTCTTCTCTTCTCCTCTTCTTCTGCAGCTCCTTGGCCTTCATACATGTTATTATAACTAAAAAGAATGTGTATTTATATACGGATACGTAACTAAAAATTTATAAGCGGAGTTAAAAAAGGTGAGAGTGATTGGAAATTTGTTGGGCACTACTTGAAAGGAAAAGCACACTTATGAGTGAAAAAACAAAAGTCCATAGAAATCTCACAATCATTTGGCGTTGTTTGATTCTATGGTCACAGCTGGCACAAGTTATCCAAATGAATGAATAGAACAAAATTATGCCACATTAGATCAGAGGAAGAAACAATTAATACCAAAGACTTTTCGATGAAACACCACAAACAGCCCGAAGGAGAAGAAATCAGAAACCATAGCAGATTTATTTGATTAATAATAATGTTATTAGATTTTTCTTCACAAGGAAAAGGTGAAACAGAAAATATGAATCAACTTCGAAGCATTAATAGAAAGGAAAAATACAGAGTTGGTGAGGTGGAGATGTAGACAGAAGAACAACTTCTTCCATTTTCTTTGCATTTTTTTTTTTATATTGGTGTTCACAGTCACTCTCTTCAAGTTCATAATCATCCAAAACCACCGTCAATATTCATTATGCATATACAGAAAACTTCTAATAAGGGATTAATTATCTTGTTAAAATGATGATTTTTTATATTTTGATTAAATTTTAATGATTCGAACTGTTCAATGTGTTTAAAACAATTTTTAAGAGTACTTGTGCAAATCGGCTCAAACTATTACCCGGAAGACTTGATCTAAACAGTTTTTCATAAAATTATTCCTATTAGCATTTATGAAAAATTACTTGGATTAATCCCTTACCGATGTCTTTTTGAGTCGATTTCTCGCGAGTACCCTTAAAAACATATTTTAAACACATTGAACTGTTTAGATCATTAAAATTTGATCAAAAAATAGAAACTCCGTATTTTACCAAAATAAGAACAAAAGAAATCCGTTTTGTGTGTGTGTGTGTATATAGTCAGTATGTATGTATGTGTGTGTACTATATAGTCGGTATGTATATATGTGTTTCTGCACCTATTATGTGTGTAGTTTGAAAAGTTGAATATGTTATTAGAATGGGGTGGGTAATTGGGTCTGTTTTTTAATAAATGGGTTAGTTTGAGTATGGTAATAAATGTGTAGCTAAATAATATGTAGGTAATAAATGGATAAATAACTCATAAATTAAAGGCACAGTCTATTTGAATTGACTCAAATCAACCCAAAAGTACTCATTTGACACCCCTACTTTCCAATCTCCAAATCCATATTTCCAATTACCATGCCACCCTTTTGACACACATACATTAATGGAGAAGCGTGCTAAAAGTCTCCTCTCTCTCTCTCTCTCTTTCTCCCCGTCAAGTTGATTACTCTATTTTACTAAATTAATTAATTTCTACGAATAGTTACTTTTTAAGATATAATAAATACGTATTTTCTCTGAAAAATATTACGTGGTTTGAACTAATCTATATCACAATACACAATAATGTGAAACTCTCCAAACACATATTCACAATTACAACTAAGATTAGTTTTATCTAATGGTTGACGTTTATTACCAAAAAAAAGTCACACAATGCAATATGATAATAATTTAAATAATAACAAAATAAGAATATAATATGCATTTAATATTATTAATAATATTATAGGCACGATTAATACACTAGTACATAACAAATCGAACTATGAAACTGTATAATACATGAACTATAATGCATCAGAAGCCTATGTTTCTTCTAACCAAATGGATTTTAATCTCAAATAAAACTATGTGCATTGAACCCAACTAGTCTAGCAGAACAGACGAGCCCAATTTGAAGACCAGTATTTGCTGGCCCGTGGCCGTGTGTGTATATTCACTTCTCCGTATTTTCCAAATCAAAATGATAATATTCATATATTCTCATGATTTATTTATTTCCTCTTTGACACTGGTATTTCTCTTTTTATTTTTAAATGAATAAAACTACAAATTTATATTCATATTTATACAGGAATATATCCTTGCAAATAAATAAATATTAATGACTAGCTTTGTAATCACAAATTAAATATATGCCTCGTTACAGTATTGTCAAAAAAATTCAAAGGGAAAAACTTTTAAAGAAAGAAAAATAGTACAATATTCTTATGTTTTAAATGACAATGATTTGTGCTTGATTAGCTTCGTAGTCATGGAAAGTTCACCGCTTCATTCTCACCGCCTTGTCATTTTCTTCATTTGGAATGATAAGCTCTTCCCAAGTATGATCAGCTCCACTTTCCACCATTCTCCCTTGCCTGATCACATATTAAAAATGTGTCTCATTATAACATCGAAAAGTCTTTATACACAGATTTTAAGAGGACTTCACATGTATCCAATAGTGCTGGACATATTTAGAGTTTGTGTCTTTAAATCTGTGTATGTAGCATTACTCTTACAACATTGTCAAGAAAAATTCAATGGAGAAAACCTTTTGCAGGGGAAAATGGTCAAAATATTCTTTTGTTCTAGGTGACAATGATGTGTACTTTCACATTGCCTCATTAAACTCTTACTAAGGAAAAATCTGTTGGGAAAAAAACCTTAGGAGAAGGAGAAGATTACAATCAATAAATGATCTTCAGGTCATTTTTTTCTCCCAATAACGCATGACAAATTTTTAAGGTGACGCATTCTAATATTATGAACTATTTTTTTAAAACATTGCAATTTGCAATCAAGAATAATATGCTAAATAAATCTATCACGTTGTTCTTTAAATGTATTTGATGGGTATCAATGTCTCCACTCTTTTAAAATTCATGCATATAAAAGAAATTAGAATAAATATGCTTTGTTCCATCTCCTTTGTTATAGCCACTTTGTTATAGCCACCTTTGATATTGCAATACATGCATAATTATTTTCATACAAAATTATTGGACTTCCTTTGATGAGAATAATCCACTTCATTTGTAAATATGTTGGATCTAAACATTCTCGACTTACCTCGTGTATTGCGAGGAATTCAAAGTGGTGCAATGAGGTGACAATCAATGTTGATCTTATAGAACGCAAAAGATATAGTAGTGTCACCGCATGTAAATACATACCCAGTTTCTGAACGAGTCCTATAGGAATCTGATAGATAACCATCATCTGCACATCTAAGTCATTGTGGCTTTCAGCCATTTGAGTAGAATAAGCACATGTTGATTCTATCTCAAAGATAGCGTAAGACATGTTCAACTCCCTTCATTGTCTACGGGTAGGAGAGCATATGTATTGAGCCAATATGTTAAATGAGAATGCAATATCGAGTCGTGTGCAATTGACAAGGTACATTATGACACCAATTGCACTCATATTCGGTACTTTAGGACCAAATAGTTATTCACCCTCTTCTTGAGTACGAAAGGGATCTTTGTTTTATGTCAAGTGATTGAACAACAATATGAGTGCTCAAATGATGAGCCTTATATATCCATGTGAAAATATTTCAAGACGTTTTCTTTATTTAAATTGATGAACTAGGATCCCATTTGAAAAATGCTCAATCTAAAGTCCGAGACAAAATATTTTACCAAGATCTTTCATTTTGAACTCATTTTTTGATTTTCTAATAAAAATACATGTACAAATTGGATTACTTTTAAATTTCTCATTTGATAAATATGCATTGAGGCGATTGTACCACACGCTTTTGGATTATTTTTGTAACGCCTGCTCCTGCCTTGTATAATACTGTCCGCTTTGACTTTCCAAATTTCATGGACTTTCTAGTTAAGCATGCTCGTCCTGGAGCAATTCAGGGATGGATGACCTACTGGGAATTCCATGAGATTTTGGCAGTCATAGCGGACAATATTGTACAAGGCGGGAGCAGGTTGTTACGAATGGTGTCAGAGCCTGCACCAACCGAAAATGCAGGACAAATCTTGACCCCACACAAGGACGTGTGTTCCTGAATCAGATAGATTGTGACACTCTAGTCAAACTGTGGTGCTAGCTGTGAGGCCAGCGTTTGTGAGAGAGAGTCTTGGTGGACGTTCGGATGAATGGTCAATGGTCACACATCGCTTGGTGGATGTAAGTTCGGTGGTATTTATAATAGATCATGTCCATATCTTGTACAAGGTTTTCTAAAACCGCGAGGCATCAAAACTATATAGAATTTCATAGTTAAGCGTGCTTGTTCTTGAACAATTCAGGAATAGATGACCTATTGAAAAAGCGGACAATATTGTACAAGGCGGAAGCAAATCGTTACAGTTTTAGCCCATATAGAGGTATTTGTAACTTGATAAAATAAACACTTGTAGCTATAGAATTATATGACTCAATTATTTTGTATCCTTTAGAGATTTTCACATAAATTAGTAGTGTCCAACGATCATAAGAATGTTGTGACCACATCCATTAAACACAAATTCAAACTTTGTGTGGCTACCAAGCTAATTAAAAATCTAAATGTGTGGGGGCTAAGTAAATCGTGGTTGACAATATCGAGATTTAAATTGGTCGAGCAAATCTGACCATTAGTCTTACCTCGAGCTATTGACCTGGCTATCATTTGTCAGATTAGGCCGACCAAATAGCCGACTCCATGCGTGGTCGAAAGACTTCTGCTTGGGTTAGTTTATTCGAGTCAACCATCCAATTAGTCCCATGACACGTCAAATTAGCCCACAATCAAAGATAACGGGTATGCATAATGCACTCAAGTTTGTACAGAAGAGCACTCAATCAATCCCTATAAAATAAGGGTGAATACCATTGAAAAATGGGATCGATCACTTGGAGAACTTATGCTAGGTTGATTAATAGGAACTCTTTTAGCCATCTCCATATTTAACCTGTTGTAAGCAATCTCTTTATGTTGCTGTTTGGTTTACTTATATTTGCGCTCGACAAGACTTCTATCCTCCAAGCATTCCCTCAATATGATATTTACTTAACTATCCAAGGGCATCTTGGTCAGAGGGTCTCTATGTGTGTTCTCTTGTGCAAGTAGGTCTTTGGGATCAGGCTGGACATACTGTACTTGGCTCCTTCTGCAGCTCGGACAACACTCGTGGGGGACTACCACAAAACATAACCCTACAGAATGTAATTGCATCTAATATAGGTGAGCATGTTTCTTCATAATCAATACTAGGTATTTACAAGAAATCTGGTACAATTAATTATGCCTTGTATCTACCAATTTCATTTTCTAATTGTGGCCCAATTTCATTTTCTAATTGTGTTTTTGCTTAAGTATCCAACTTGTTTCTAACAAGTTGTATTGTTATAGGGGTTTAGACTATAGGTTGGCCATCCTTGATCGTAGGCTGATTTAACGTATCATAAGGCTGATTGGCATGTTTGGGTTGGTTGGTTGATCCAACTAGGGCATTGATAACCCAACCAGATCCTATCTTAATGTGGATAGGGAAGGAGTGATCAGCCCTGTAATATACTGATGGGAGGCTATGTCGAGTAGCTCAGCTGTGGTTGTTTCTCTGGTCAGGTAAGTAGCCAAGCTTAAAAGCACAGATTTATTCACCTCCCATAATTTCCACTTAACTTATTGTTACTCGGCTTACTCGGCTTTCGAAGTAGAGCAACACTAAGCTAACTTGCTGAGGAGATAGGTTGGCAATCCATTCTTTCTTATGTCATGTACATGCCGATGATTGTGATTGTATTAAATGCGACGTGCCCCGTTGGTGTAATCTTGGGCGATTGCCTAGAGAAATGCCTCTTCAAATCATGCCCAAATTCTTTTATAAATAAGAGGGAGCCTAAAGGTTAAACTTCATTAGTTACCCAAGTTCTTCAAGACATTCTACAAGACACTCCTAGACTTATAGACAAGATACTTACCTTCAGAGCAACTCATCTTAGCACTATTAGTGGCTTCCAAAAAACTGCAACACTACTTTCTTGCCCACACAATAGAAGTACCTACAAAACAACTGATCATCTCTATCTTGAGGAAAGAAGATCTTTTGAGAAGAGTAGTAACATGATCAGTGGAGCTCGACGAGTATGATATTCGCTATCTTTCCAGAACAATGGTGAAGGGACAGGTCCTAGTAGACTTTATTGCTGAGTTTTCACATGACCTTAGC
The DNA here is from genome assembly GCA_014822125.1 of Arbutus unedo. Taxonomy (NCBI): domain Eukaryota; kingdom Viridiplantae; phylum Streptophyta; class Magnoliopsida; order Ericales; family Ericaceae; genus Arbutus; species Arbutus unedo. Next base: position 14,306 of record JABCMJ010023781.1, on the reverse strand, counting down.
AAAAAGACTTTGGCAAATTCGAAAATACCAGCCCCCGAGCTAAAGGTACAAATAGAGCAAGAGCTCGACACAACTCCTTATTAGAACGTGTTTGTGGACCGCTCAGCCTCTTCCGAAGGTTCTAGAGCTAATATAGGAATAGTTGAACCAGATGGTTACCATTTTGAGCAGCCAACACGCCTCAACTTCAGTACTTCCAACAACATTCCTTAGTATAAGCTACTAATTCATGGATTGAAATGTGCTCACAACCTTGCAACAAAGGAGATTGTTATTCTTTGTTAATCCTTGGCATGAAAAAAAATACAAAATAAATAAAAAAAGATAGTTTGTTTTCCCTTGAGTAAGTTGGGGTTGATAGATTATATGAATGAAATGGGAATAAGTTAAGGTGCTTAGAAATATTCACTTATAACAGTACCGAGCTGTCGATTAATTCCAACCTTTCATTAACATGGGTTTGTGCCAAACATGACAGCTAGATCGGTTCATTGAATTTTTGTCTGCGTGAGAGTCGGAGTGATTTTTCAGCTGGTGGTGGGGCGAAGGATGATGATGCAGGATTGCGTGAAGAGGTGATGGTGGTGGAGAAATTAGGAATATATGAATGTAAAAAAAGCAAAAAAAAAAAGAAAAAGAAGTATAGGGGATTATATTAAAATTTCTAAATAATACTTAAAATTAAAAAAAACTATTTTTTCCAAAGCTTGATAAGTGCTTTCAAGAGAAGGGTAACAGAGGTAAAATAAGAGTAACAACTAAATTAGGTAATGGAGGGTAAAATAGGAATATAAAATGGTGTTTGGTGTTGTAATACATGCGAGGAGGGTGAGGGGGGATAAAATAGAGTTTTTGAAAAATTTGTATAATGACATTAACAATTTTAGTAAAAAAATAGGCAGAATGCAACAATGGAAGTTAAAAAATAATAATTTGTGAAGTAAGAGGAGCAATGTATTTGTTAGTATAAGGGAGAACGGATGTGAAATTTACCCTATTCAATAAAATACTTTAACATGTCTTTCATTAGAATTCTTTACTTTGTTTTATTATATTTTAAAAATAAAAATAAAAACACAATTAAATGCATCTCTTTTGTAGGTCTAAACAAATTTTGTATAGCGGGGCTAAGAAATTCAATCTATGGTAATAAACTCACGTTTTTTTAATTAAGTTAGTTATTTATTTGAAAAATATGAATGTCATAATTATTCTGAATTCTGTTATCAGATATTAATAAAATATTAAATATTAATATAAAAATAAACGTGTAACTATTATTTTGGATAACTCTCATGCATAACACAAGATCGTCTGTACTCTGTAGTGATAATTTACCCAAAAAAGTAAAGAAGAAGGAAGAGCTCGTCGACTCGATTTCGATCTCCCAAAAAACCTGCCTTTTTGACCGGCTTCCGGGTCAGTTTGTTACTCTCTTCTCTGTCTCTCTCTCTCAACCTCTGCGTCTCTCTCTACTTCTCCCAACAGAACACACCATACATACGCGCCCTCTTCCTTTTCTCTCTCTCTCTGCGTCTTCTTCTGTACCTCGCACTGTCATGGTTCCCGCCAGACACTTTAATATCCGAACCATCCAAAACCCTAATCTTCTTACTCCCGCTCACTCCTGGTAAAAACAACAGAACTAAAGCGTAATCGACAATTAGCTTTTGCTGTTGATGTCGATCTCTGTGATTATCCGATTCTGCAATGTCAATTTGGTGTTGCTTTTTGCGTTGCTTTTTGCTTATTTTTTTGTTGTGATCGGTGGATCTGTATTGGGTGCAGGTAAGAAAATATTGGATATATGTCCCACAATCAATCTAGGGCTGAGAGGAACGATTCATCACAATTCGGAAAGTCAGGTCGATTGGGCAGCTCCGGGCAGCCGAGGAACTTCTCAGGCGGTAGCGGGAAGGGCGGCGGGACCGCCCCTCCATTGTCTTCTGTGACGACAAATCGGAGGTAGATTAGCGTTTCCGTTCATGTATTTATTGGTATTTGGTAATTAGGGTTCCTTGAATTTTCAGTTTTATGGTCATTGCTTTTCTTTTTTCTTTCTTGGTTGTATTATAGCTTTAAGAAGTCTAATAATCAACAAGGAGGACAATCTAGGTCAAGCGGCGTGAGTGCAAATTCGGATTCTAATATTGCTTCTGCTGCTCGTGCTCTACAGAATGGTTCCCATAATCTACCACCGGGACATGGTAATGTATATCTAAGATTTAACGTCTCCTTCTATTACTATTTTGGTTTTTTGTTTTTGTTTTACCTCCCGGAATCTTATTTTTCTTTTTGCCTCGTAAGTTGTGAATGTTACAAGTAATGGAATGCTGGTAATGCCCGGGGGAGTGGAAGGCTTAAATTGACATGATGATGTGCTTGAAGAAGATATAAATTGGTAACCTTAATTGGTTGTAAATTCCTTGATTGAGCGAAATAGCAAAACTTTATTCATGTAGTGATCACAATTGGTTAGGACGCAAGACCTAGTTTGGTTTGGTTGGTTATTAGTCGTGACCTTTTTTATGTGTTCTTTTTTGGCGTAAAATAGATGATTGAATTAGGAGATTTGAGTTTATAATGGGTCTTTCCAAATTTAGATGGATTATTTATTTTTCATCCAATAACATTATTAGGTGATAGTGTAGTGGAAATGTCGAGATTTGTTTGCTTAATCTATATGTGAAATGCTATGGTTTTGTTCATTTTGGTGTTCCTGCTTTAGGAGCAGCTGATGCCCCAGTCACGGCCATCACTTTCCAGCCAACAACAGATATGGTAGCTCAGAAAAATGCCCAAACTGTTCCAAAGGCTCCATCTTCTCAGCTTGCCGCTGTTGGCGCTGATACCACAGCTCCTGCAACTCCTACAAAGGGTACACACGTGTAGAGCTTGATATGCATATGCTATTGATGCTGCTTTGTTCTTGTGACTGTTTTAACTTTTTATTATTTCTAATAACTTGCTAATATTGTTTCCTGATGGCTATATCCCCAGGAGATACGTCTAGGTCATTTCCTCTTCAGTTTGGGACCATAAGTCCTGGTTTTGTGAATGGAATGCAGGTAAACATACTGTATTTGATTTGATTTTTTGTTTTTTGATGGCCAGTATCATGTTTGCTTAAACCGTTGTTTATGGCAGTTTTATTAGTCATGTCTGTTAGTAAAGCAATTCCTTTTCATTTTGTTTTTAGATACCTGCTCGAACTAACTCAGCTCCGCCAAATTTGGATGAGCAAAAACATGACCAGGTTAGTCTGTTCTTGCCGCCTCCGTCGTTTTTTCCAATGCATTTCACTCTTCCAGGCATGATTATTGGAACATTGATAAATGGAGACCCACACCACATGCTTGAGAGGGTCCCATCCCATTGTGAATATGAAGTAAATTTTTGAGTTTACTACTTTGATACCAGTAGAACCGCTGTATTTTAGGTTATTAGATTGCTACTATACTCCAAGAGTAGTTTTTTGACGCTACTATCTTTAAGATACTAAATAAATCGTATAAGATCCTGTGCGTGGCACAAATTTTATGCTAGCACATTACTTTCGATATGAATTTCTAAAGGTATGAAACAAAATTAAATTCTTTTATCTCATTTTATTATAGAACGTTGTTTTGATACTTCAATACAATTTCTAAAATCCTTTCACCATTTTTTATAAAAGAATAATTAACATATGGTGTTTTGGACTTGTACATGTGTGATGCATTATTAAATAAAAGTGAATATAAAAGCAACTAAATAACTTCCACACGTGCCTTTTCTCTGTAACTCCTACATATTTAGATAAATTAAAAGGATAAATAAGAAGTGGAGAAGAGAAAAAGTAAAAATAAGTTGTTTTATCAATACTATCGGAAGACATACTCCTGCTTAACAATTGTCATAATTTCTTGTGTTGTTATAGTTATTCTATAGTGTGCTTTAAGTGATTGCACCATAATCTACAAATATGAATGTATTTTAAATATGAACTAATCCACTTGAGAAAGTCCAGTATAATAAAATCACAAGTAGAAGAAGAGCAATGGATTAAAGATGTTTTTTTTTTTCAACTCTTCCATAAAGGATTATGACAATGGTATGCCTAAGACAAAGATATGAGTGAGTGTTAATTTAATGTTTTCAATTATCTAGAAAAAGATTGGCATGATTTTAAAGTTCTACTTGTACCTACACTTGTGTGGATACATATAGAGAGGAGAGAGATTTCAACTCAAAGCTTTTTGTTAATTGTGAAAAAAGAATCTGGAAATAAAATAAAGCAAGATATATAGATTTCAAATTCAAAAAAGTTATATTCATTTCTCATGTTTCTCTTAAAATCTTAATGACAGCTCAACTATTTCATGCCACTTGGCGCCTCGAGTGCTCTCCTCATGAAAAAGCGCCATGCAATTCTATGTGGTATTTGTATGAAACTATGGATCCTAGAAATGGAACAAAGGGAGATTTGCGGATTTCAAATTAAAAAAGAGTGATGAGCATGTCATGTCTTTCACTTAAAATCTTAATAACAACTCAATAATTTTATGCCACTTGGCGGCCCGAGGGCTCTTTTCACGAAAAGTCGCCCTTTAACACTATAATATAGATGTCAGTAGCATTGTCTTGATTTCAATTCCGTTTACTCTAATAATGTGTGTGCTCGCCGTTTTCCCCTTGTTTTATGATTCCTTCACTGCAGGCACGACATCATGCTTCTTCGAGAGCAATACCTACATTTCCAATTCCAGCTGTGCCTAAGCAGCAAATTACAAGGAGGCACGTAGGTGCTGGTGACCAATCTAATACTAGTGGGGGGCATCAAATGTCCAAGGCTAAAAGGGATGCTCCAATTCCGTCCGCACCCCTGTTAACCCAAACTCACAAGGCTTCTATGCATCCTATCCCTGGGGCTTCCATGCCAATGCCATTTCACCAGCCACAAGTTCCCTTTCAATTTGGTGGTCCCAACCCACAGATTCAGTCTCAGAGCATGGCAGCCACTTCTTTGCCGATGCCATTTCCAGTGGGAAATGCTCCTCCACTGCAGCAGGTATTCGTTCAAAATCTACAAACTCATCCAATGCAGCCTCAGGGAATAATGCATCAAGGTCCGAACTTGAATTTCACAACCCCACTGGGCCCCCAGCTTCCTCCTCAATTAGGCAATTTGGGAATCGGTAACAATTCACAATTCTCACAACAGCAGGTAACAAAATTTGGTCACACCCGCATAGCTGTCAAGATAACTCATCCGGATACGCATGAAGAGTTGAGGCTTGATAGAAGGGACGATATACACAGGGATGTTGGGTCAACCGTGTCCAGGTCAAGCTCAAATGTGCCACAATCCCAGCCTATTGCATCTGTTCCATCTCCCCATCCTATCAACTACTACCCTAATTCTCTTTATTTTCCTGGGCCAAGTTCTGCTCCTTTAACTAGTAACCAGATTAATCCCATTTCTCAGGCACCAAAAATAAGCTATCCTGTTAGCCAGGGCCCACAAACTCTACCTTCCATTAATCCACATAATTCGAGTTTCGAACTTCCTCATGATGTTCATAAGGTAAAATCTTCAGCAGCACCACCTTCTGTACCGGTAACAGTTAAACCAGCTGCTGGGTCACCTGTAGAGCAGATTGCTGAATCATCACTGGCAAATAACACACCTTCTGTTGAAAAGGATGAATCCCTAAAATTCCTAGAGCAGCCTGGGGAAACTAGCTCAACTCTTCTTCAAAGGGATTCAGAGACTGCAGTGGAAAGCTCTTCACATCAGCCAAAACATGGCCCAGAATTGATGCCATTGCCTGTGGATAGAAAACAGCCTAATGCAGCACCTCCTTTTCCCGTGGAGGGAATGGTATACAAAGCATTGTCCTCTCCCCCTCCGGTTCCCCTCGAGGGGTCGACACCAGTTTTGCCCCATAGTATTGTAGAAAGAAAAAAAACTGTTAGTAGGTCTGACTCCATTAAGGACCCTCAGAAGAAGCATATGAAGAAAGGACATTCTCAACCACAGCATCAGGTAATTGTAAAGTTTTGGTTAGATCTACAGCCTTTTGCTTTTATTTAGGCATGCCGTAATGTGTGGGCGGATTCTCAATTTCTTTTGCAGGCTTCTATTTCAGGCTTGCCTTCTCAGTCTTTAGAACATGCAAATTTTCCCAACAGTGGAACTGCTGAGATTGTAGGAGGTATAACCACTGCTTCGTCAAGTCCTAATGGATGCAGTATTGAGTCGGCCAGTGAACATTTGATTGCCCCTAGTTGTGCCACTCCTGGCTCTCCTGGAGTTGCAGATAGATTGGATAGAGATCAATCGCTAAAGCTTGAGACTCGAGGAACAAAAGAACAAGAAGAATCTATGTTCAATGAAGGGCTCACACAAGATGAAAGCACTTCTGCGACATCTTCAGAATCTGTTTCGTTAAAATTCTCAGATGTCATTAATCATACTAAACCCAGTTCTGCGCTCAACAAGGTTGGATCTGTGGAAAATGCACCGAAGGATTTGGAAGAGGCTGTTGGTCATTCCAGAAAACATGATACGGAAGCTGATGATTTAGTGATATCATTTTCCACAGTGCCGGATGCGACAAATGCTAAAACTGCCTCAAGTCCCAATTTATCTGCGCATTCTATTTGCGATAATAAGACATCAACTTCGGATGCCTTTTTTTTGGGCTGTAGAGAAACTGTTTTGACAAAGGCTGTTCTATCAGATGAGGGGCAAGCTCCTGTTCCAACATCCCAATCTGCTTCAGAACCAGCTTCGAAACATGAAGGAGAAGTAAGTGAGGACAGAAATGATGGCTTGGGTTCTCTTACAGCAGCTGACTCGAAGGATGTACCCATGGTAGAACTTAGTAGGTCAAAGAGTAATTTGGGGAGTTTGAAGAAGAAAAGAACTAAAGAAATTTTACAAAATGGAGTCTGGTCACAAAGCACGGCCAGCACATCTAGTACTGATTCTAAGCAGGTAGCAGTTGGCGCGCATGATAATATGGAAGAAAGGGAAAAAGGCCGGCAGAGTAAAGCTGAGCTGGATGATTGGGAAGATGCTGCTGAAATCTCTACTCTGAAGTTGGAAACTGTAGATGACAGAAATGTGGTCACAGCTAAAAAGTATTCAAGAGATTTCCTACTAAAATTCTCGGAGCAGTGTCGTGATCTTCCAGAGGGCTTTGAAATTACATCTGATATAGCTGAGGCCTTCATGGTTTCTGTTGTCAATGCTTCTAGGGAGTCATACCCTAGTCCTGGAAGAATTACTGACAAGTCATTAGGTGGACCTAGACTTGACCGCCCTGGGAGTGGCATTAGTGACGAGGACAAATGGAGTAAAGTACCCGGGCCACTCACTTCGGGTAGGGATCCCAGAATGGATGGTTATGGGGCCAATGTCCGAACTGGCCAAGGGGGAAATTTCGGTGTTCTAAGGAACCCACGTGCACAGACACCTGCTCAGTATGCTGGGGCGATTCTGTCTGGGCCAATGCAGTCCCTGGGTTCTCAGGGAGGGATACAACGAAATACCTCTGATTCAGACAGGTGGCAGCGTGCTACTGGTTTTCATAAGGGTTTAATTCCTTCTCCTCAAACACCGTTACCAGTAATGCACAAAGCTGAAAACAAATACAAAGTGGGTAAAGTAACGGATGAGGAACAGGCCAAGCAGAGGCATTTAAAAGCTATTCTTAATAAGTTAACGCCCCAAAACTTTGAAAAACTTTTTGAGCAAGTCAAAGCAGTCAACATTGACAATGCTGGTACTCTCTCCGGAGTGATCTCACAGATATTTGATAAAGCTCTAATGGAACCAACTTTCTGTGAAATGTATGCCAACTTCTGTTATCACCTTGCTGGAGAGTTGCCTGATTTCAGTGAAGACAATGAAAAGATCACATTTAAGAGATTGCTTTTGAACAAGTGCCAGGAAGAATTTGAAAGGGATGCAAGAGAGCAAGAAGAAGCAGACAGGGCTGACCAGGAAGGTGATGCTAAGCAGTCTGAGGGGGAAAGAGAGGAGAAGAGGATCCAAGCACGGAGACGGATGCTGGGTAACATCAGGTTGATAGGGGAACTGTACAAGAAGAAGATGTTGACTGAGAGAATAATGCATGAATGTATAAAGAAGTTGTTGGGCCAGTATCAAAATCCTGACGAGGAAGATATTGAAGCTTTGTGCAAATTAATGAGTACAATTGGAGAGATGATCGACCATCCCAAAGCCAAGGAACACATGGATGCGTATTTTGATATGATGGCTAAGTTGTCCAACAACATGAAACTGTCTTCCAGGTTAAGGTTCATGTTGAAGGATGCAATTGATTTGAGAACGAATAAATGGCAACAGAGGCGGAAAGTTGAAGGGCCAAAAAAGATTGAGGAAGTGCACAGGGATGCTGCTCAAGAACGGCATGTGCAAGCTGGTAGGCTAAGTCGTGGTCCTGGGTTCAACACCTCAGTCCGGAGTCGTCAACCAATGGATTTTGGTTCCAGAGGGGCAAGTATGGTTTCCTCTCCAGATGCTCAGATGGGTAGTTTTCGTGGGTTACCCACACAACTCCGTGGTTTTGGAACTCAGGATAGCCGATTGGATGATAGACCCTCCTTAGAGAACAGGACTCTGTCGGTACCCCTGCCCCAGAGACACATTAGTGAGGATTCCATTACTCTTGGACCCCAAGGTGGTCTTGCCAGGGGAATGTCCATTAGGGGACAGCCATCAATGACAAACATTCCTTTAGCTGATGCACCAAGCCCTGGTGATTCCAGAAGAATGGCACCTGGTCCAAATGGTTACAGTTCTGTATCAGAGCGGACGGTTTATGGAAGAGAGGATTTCGTGCCAAAATACATGCCGGATAGGTTTGTGGGTTCTCCTTATGAACAGTCGAGTGTACAGGATCGCAATATGAACCATGGTAACAGGGACACAAAGCACACAGATCGCTATTCCGATAGATCTTTGCCTACATCATCAACCATTCATGGTCAGGGACCAGGTTTTGCAGAAAATGTTTCTAATGATAAGGTGTGGTCAGAAGACCGCTTGCGAGACATGTCCATAGCAGCAATTAAGGAGTTCTACAGGTAAAGTTCCATGCTGATTTTGCGTTGTCTTTTCTGCCAATTAGCTCAGTTGTTATTTATCCGACTTTCTCTATAAGTAAAAGATTAGTAGTAGATAAGAGGCACCAATGTGACGCCTACAAAAGAAAGAAAAAGACCTTATATGCTCTAGTACCTCTTACTCAAAGCCGGACAGGCAGAGGTATATTCACCTTTCCTTGCACCAAGTTACAAAATCGTTAAAAGCTTGATCTTCATCGGTAGAGGAAAAGAATCCTCCATTTACCTGCATTACATCAATCAAAGAGGGGGGCAAAAAACTCAAAGCTTGATCCTACATGTTGTTTACAAAGATCATAGGCACTTTGAGGTATTCACCTTTCTTGAAACCTAAATACCAAAAACAGAAAAATCAAATTTTCTCTTTATTAGAAGAACAATTCCCTGGTTGTTCTTGGTTCCTCTCCCATTAATGACTTTCATTAGGAAAAGAAGAGCAACATCTCCAAGTTCCCTTTTTTGGCTATGATGCAACATGCTTCCTGGCAACATATCACCGGAGAACTTTGCAGTACCATAACCTAATTGTATGGATGCTTGAACCAACATCCACAAATGTGTTCAATAAAGATTCCTAGAGATGGGATTTGAATTGTAACTGTTTATGTATGTAACTGATGGGGGGGAAAGTTTCCCTGATAGCAATATTAGTGGACCCATGCTTGGCCTTGTACAGATGGTAAAAGAAAGGGAGCAAGGGGCGTAGAGATGTGTCTTCCCACTACACATTTGCATTGGGTATCACTTGTTATGGTAATTGAGAAATGGAAGTGAAGACCTACGAAAGTATTTGCAGGAGAAATAGGCAAACTAGAAGGCCCAATTGGTTGCACTAATGTTATTTTCTGTTAATAAAAATTATATTACGTTGATGTACTGTAGTCCAAGGCTATTGGAGATCAAGTCCATTGAGTTGGTTCGGTTTGGTTATCTTTGGGTTCTGTAGGATCTAGTGTGGAGGTATAATTGCGTTTAAAGAATACCTAAAATGGTGTCAACATGTATCAACTTTGTGTTGGTTTCTACTTCAATGAGATAGTATGTGGTGATTAGAGATTCCCTTTCGGTGACTTCATGTCAACTCCTCAGTTTGTCACAAACCATGGTGATATGAATATAATCTTGCGAAGGCAATGACTTGAGTAAACTTTGAATGGGAAAAAGAGCTGATCTGCGAGAAATATGCTCAGTTGTGATTGAACTTTCTATGTGAAGTGTTGAATTGGGTTGAAATATCAAGGCACTTATGATGCAGTGCATTTGTATACTGCTTGAAGGAGTAGAGAAAGACTAGGACTTACGATAGAAGCAAAGCTTTCTACATTTTGGTAATAGGCAAACTATATTTATAGTTCAAAATGCCATGAAGGGGGCAAACCCTGTAGAAAACAACGCAAAAGTGCCAATCTATATATGGGGGGCAGATCTTATAAGCTATACTTCTTTTGGCAAGTACATGTCTCCAATATGTTGAACAAAAGCTAGACAATTATCTATCAACCCAAAAGAAGAAAAGAAAAGACTAATGGAAGGAGTAAGGATATCTTCAAACTGTTAGTGTGTATTCAGTACCTTTGAACGTTTTCCTTGTACGTACTTGCCACAGCTTCTTCTCTTCTTTCTCTAGGTACCCATTACTTCAACAAGTAAGCATTGGTCTAAGTGGTGACTGCAACACCCTGGCAATCCCAAAAGCATACGAGAATAAACTACGTAATCACCAACCATTGAAGAACAGAGAACTAAGGCTCGTTTGATAACTGGATAGATTTGATGGGATTAGTAGTGAAGTGGATTGCAACACCCAATCAATCCCAAAAACACGTGAGAATAAGTTATGTATGACCAACCATTGAAAAACGAAGAACTAGGTTTCGTTTGATAACTGGGATAGATTGGTAGGATTAGTAGAGAGGTGGGATTATAATTGGGATTTATAGTGAGGTCGTTAGTCATCTCTATGTTCGGTTTGCATGGAATTGAATGATGGGATTGTTAATATTTTGTTCGGTTTGGATTGGATTGGATTGGATTGGATTGCAATGATGATTTCCATTTTCTTACCCGCAATCATGAGAATAAAAGAGAATGTGCAAGGAAATTAGCTCTCTTTGTTTTTTTTTTTAATTTTACCTGTATTTTGCTTAACATTATATAATACAATAAATATAGCTTACATCTATTTTTTTATTTTTGAATTAAAAAAATTTCCAACTCAAATGGTGAGGAGCTTACTCAAATCCTTTGAATCTCTCGCCATACATGTGTAGATTTGCATCTACACAAGCAATACATACAAATCATTTGTTCATCCTACCCAAAACTATCGTTGTTTATAACCCATTTTCAACATTTAAATGAAATCATTTCACAATTTCCATGCATGGATTTGCTCAATTTTAAAAATACATAACTTTTTCAACAATTGATAACTTCATCAAGGTCTTATAAGTTATGCTTTAAAATTTTAGCAATTTTACTTGGCACTTCATTTTTCCTTCCTCTTAAATGTAATTTCATTATAACTATTTTATAATGCCATCCAAATGGAATTACATAAACAATTTACTTTTCATTCAAGAAAAATTCAATATCTTAGTTACAATAAAAAAACTAAAAAAAAAAATCTCATGCTTCCCAGGGATAATATTCATAATATTAAAAGTTATGTTTCATCTAAAACAAAGGCCATTGTAGTCATATTGCTAATGTTTATGGCAATATCGTCTTTTTATCATTAAACGTGTCTCCCATGGTAATGCCAATCCAGCCTAGTGAGGGGATTCGTAATCCCCTTGCACTATTAGTCTGATCCATTTTGGCAACACCAAACATGATGTTAGAGGCCCTACAGGATTATTAGCCTAATCCCACCACTGGACACACTTATCAAACAGGGCCTAGATGATTAACTCTTTCCTTTTCCTTTTCCTTTCCCTTTCCCTTTTTTTTTGGGTAGAAGTATAAAATTATAGAAAAGACATCAAGGGGATTTCACTCATGGATGAAGAAAAAGAAGCAATACCTACAAGACCCAAGCCTCAAGAACAAAAGACCCACTAACTAGAATAAAGAAAATCCACAAAATCTACAAAAAAAAAAAAGAAAGACTAGCCTTGGGGGCCACCAGCCGTGTCAGCTAACTAAACACAATGATCAAAGAACAACTTCTAGAATTGGGTTTGGAGTCTATGTCTGTGGTAAGGGAAACCCTTTGGCCCTTGACTGATTTCTTTGAAACTTTTTTCTCATCCTTATATAATTGCATACAATCCCTTGCAACTATAATCTGATTGGGAGTTTTCACCCACTTTGGATTTTGCTTCTTATCTTTATTTAGATTTTTGACGATGAGCATATTACAAACAAAGATTAACCAAATGGCTTTTCATGGATGCGTACCATTCGCATTTGTATCACAAGCATATTCTGCACCACACCAATTGCAAGAAGCCCTAGGTTCTTCCTCCTTTGCAACATTAACTTAATTAAAGTGTGCCCACACCATAGATATCTTCCTACTTCCCTTTTTGAACTTTGCTTTTGAGCTTCCATTTTCTATGCTTTTTTGAGACTGGGTTCATCCATGGGTTGACTAAGTTCACTTTCCGTCTGAAAATAATTGGCAACCCTAAAATTAACATAAAATAAAGTATCCCTTTGAAATTTACATGTAACAAGTTAACTAGGTTCACCCTTCTAAAAATGCTTAAAAAACCCATGATAGTTTTGAAACTTAAAAAGCTTCGTGCAAAAAGAACAACCAACAATGTGAACCATGAATCTTTTATTGTTTTCAACCATGAAGCAAAAAGTCAGTGGTTTGAAACAAGATAAGTAACATAAAAATGATTATGATTTAGATTAGAAACAACTTCCCTTTCAAGCATACAATATAGTTTCTAAACTTGTTCCGAAGCATAAAAGAGGGTTGAGTTAACATCCTCTCAGAAACTTCGAATATGGTTTAGAAAAATGGAGTTGACATACGATGTTCCCTCAAGCATAGAATACTGAACAATAAAGTATAAAAGAACTAATGACTTCAAATTTTCGAGATTTCAAAAAAAATTAAGCTTGAAATCAAAATACACACACTCTATCTTCACACACAGAGGAAAAAAATGATTTTGATTGAGTAAGAAACCCAAATCGCAATGAGCAGTGAGAACAGTGGTGAGAATCACAAAGTTACCTAGAGAGAGAGAGAGGAGGTGGTGGTGTTGGTGAGACTTGAGAGTGTGAAAGAAAGACTAGAGTGAGAGGCATTGCCACACCAGTAGTGACTAGAGAGACTGACAGAGCTGTGCAGTCAACAATAAAAAGAAGGGGCTGCTGTGTTTTAAGGTTTTTTTGTATTGGGATAACTAGGCGGTTTATTTGGATTAAAAAGTCGGTTTGGTTCAGTTAAAATTGGTTTTCCTTGGAACCAAAACCAAACCGGTTTAAATTTTTTTCTGAGATTTTAAAACCGTAATGGACCAATAGTTTGAAAAAAACAAACAAAACAAAACAAAACCAAACCAAGCCATTTTTTTCGATTTTTATTTCGCCCTACTCAGATGTAAGGGTATGAGGTATGCGACTTTTCTGACACACGAGTACTTATTGCATGTAGTTGATATGATAAGAAGTAAAATATTCTCATATCTCATAGCATGAATGGTGACAAATTGGAATGTAGTGCAAAGTTTGCTCAAACTGCTTGGGTCTTTTGTCATTAAGATCTTTTGTTAGCTTGTGTTTTCAAGGTGGTTGGTTTGGTCAGTATTTGGTGTGGGGCTGCATGAAAGGTTCTTTATATGCAAGAACTAACATCAGTACACCTCATGCTATTGAAGGTTATTTATACCCTCTGGGGATCCCAGAGGTTATTGGATGATTACATTGGATCGGGCCCATACTTGAGTGTTATTTTGTTTAACATCAGTCCATCACATGCATTGGGAGATCAAATTTGTTAGTTGTTACGTAATTAGGTTACATGTATAGGTTAACCCTGGTTTTTCCTCTCACATGGTATCAGAGCCGTGGTAAAGAGCAAAAATAATAAAACCCTAAATCCAGTCGTCTGCCGCCCCCTCCGCCGGCCGCCGTCCGCCGTCGTTGGTTATTTACTGATCTTTCCGACCGCGTCGCGCCTCCACTGCCATCATCGGCGTTCAGAT
>JABCMJ010023766.1:0-10002 GCA_014822125.1 Arbutus unedo | reverse complement strand
TCATATTGAAATTAACCTTTGGTTTCTCCCTCTTTTTATAAAGGATTATTGTTAAAGTTTTAATAACAAAAAGAGGAGAGACAGAAATTGTTACCTCTCTTGGTGGGGGTCCCCTTGAACCTTAAAAATATCTAAGCTACTGAAAGATAAAGTTTTAGATATTTTCTATGCCCTTGACCCCCACACACAAAAAAAGAAAAAAAATTACCCAATAGCTCCACTACAAAAATATTGCTGCTCTTGAGTCTTAAGTATAGGAATTATCTAGGATTTAAATATAAAGATATTTTAGTAATTTTGTATAATAAAAAAAAAAAGAAGTGCAAATGAATAAAAAGGGTGTGAATATTAAATCCCTAAGTATGTTATTTTTAGAAATTTTTCGTACTCTTATTCTTTCATTTATGAAATGGAAAACACAATCCATCATCTAGTCGTTTATTTTGATCCCACTAGCTAAAAACTTTTACTTCGTCCATGTCATGATAATGATCCCAGATTAATTCGCAAGGTAATAATGACATAGGATTATTACTATTTTCAATATACACCATGTTATATGAGATCCCGTCATGGGTTAATTTATAAGATGTTAACAAAAAAACTACTCTATATATAATATTTGCGGGACAATTTTTGACATTTTGTGAATTTTAACAAATTTTTTAGTAAGCATTATGTGAGTTTGGATAAACTTTAAGTGATACACGATGCAAGTGGTATTACATTGTATATCACTTAAACACTGCTTGTTTTGCATTTTTTAACAGCAAAAGTAATAACTGTACTAGTATAATCAATCTTCTTCCTAACTTTTAGGGAACCCTAACTTTAAGAAAATTTAAAAAAAATAACTCAAGGCCCAAGTCCTTTTTTGTTTGGTTAGTAAATTTTGACTTCGTTCAACTGGCTCTTCAATCTTGCTATGATTCACCGAAGAAGTCTACGCTTTAGTACCTCTTCTATGTTCTCACTCGTGTCACACTTGATTCTTCTTCTTTATCAGAGGAGGTAAGATCACTTTGTTCATTCTTCCTCTCGCACTGATTCCATTACAACACTTCTGAATGGCATAGCGGTTAGACCAATGAAAAACGCTCTCAGATTGAGTAAATATATCTTATGTAATAGTCAATTCAATAGGCCTTAGAGCAAAAGCGAAGACGAAAGTCTTCATTTAGCTCTGGCATAAGGAGGAGCGAGAAGTCACTCCGACTAAAAGAAACGGATTGGACTCCGTTTTCTCGATAGGTTCATGCACTGAATTTAATAATAGAAACCGGATGAATATTAGTAATTTTAATAATCGTGTTTACCTTTAATAATTATTTTATGCACTTTTCCTTGTATTTTTTTTTTTTTTCTGGTAACTTGGTAAGAGTCTCTGCTCCTACCATCTTGCGTCCGAAACATGATGTCTGCCGAAAACAGCGATATTTTTGTCTGGTAAGTCATAATGTGTCAAACACCACATAAGCAAATTGGCTTCACTATCGACCGAGCAGTGGAATAGACCGAATACGCCAGAATTATTGAGTCTCAGATCTGGATCCTGGTGATAGTTTTGTATGGATCCAAATGAACCTAGAATCCTCCAGTGGGTGCTTTTCCTACAGTTATAATAATTGATGAGGTTGTAGGGATCTTTTCCAGTTAGACAAATGGAGTACTAGATTAGTTTTAGCACCTTGGTTTTCATGCGGCATGTGGTGGCACTTTGCACTCGTGTTATTTTTAAGACATGAGATAGGCATGTCTCGATAAGGTGATTTGGTAGTGGCATCGGTCCTTCAAACGAACAGTAGTTATGATGTGGGTGAAGACCTAGAAGATTCGCCATAAATACTAAAGTGGCAGTAGCTTGTGAAACAAGACAATTAGAAATGTTGGGCTAATAAGACAAGTGGGCTTTGATAAATTTTCAGACTTTGCTTAATACTGGATATGCACACAGATATCTATGAGGTTGGACATGTGTCCTATGCCTTACTGGCAGTAGTTTTCGATAATTACCTGTAAACAATTTTATTGAGTTTCATGTTTGATGTGTTGGCAGACTTTAGCTCTCTTCAGCATAGTCCCAGGGCAATTGGAGGTGTCAATAACAGGATTATGGTGATCGTGGGGCATGTCTATGATCCATCTAGTGTTAGGCACGTTTTGTGATTGTAACATATATGTAAGCAATGCAGGGGCGTTTTAGGCAAAGAGTGATTTGTCTAAACACTGTTTTGGTTCCCTTGTATTTTTTTGTGAATAAGAAGGATTGGAAAAGGTTTTCGTAAGTCTTGTAAGTGTTCCTAGACATTTTATTTATATTGTGTGAGTGTTGGCTGACTGAGCTTAGCAAAACTCAGTGCCATCGCAGGTAAAATTTGAGTGCGAAAATTGATCATGTGACAATTAGTATTGTATTTGTATCATATTTATATCGGATGTTAATATTTGTCTGATACTCATAAATAATACGCATTAGAAAACTATTCACTATTCACGATAAAAAAATTTATTTTTTATTTTTGACATATCAGATACTTTTCGAATATTTTAAATTATGCATTTGAAAAATTTATGAAAATAAGATTGTGATACTTATTGCAAAGTATTAGAGTAGAATTGATTTAGAATACAGAATAGTATAAAACATTTCATATTTTAACATTGTTCTTTTTTTGTAGTATATTGAATATCTTTATTGTGTGACGCATGATTTTTATATCTTTTGATTTTAACAATTGAACAAGTAATCAAGTAAGTTTAAAAATAACATAAGAACGTAAAATTATATTTTAATTTAACGCATCTTGCATAGCAATCTATGTTGGGTGTTAAAATGATATTATTTTAACGTATAAAATATTGTCCCAACAGACCAAACAATTTTTGGTTTGGGCTGTTTTTGTCCAAACAAACTAATGAACCATCTAAAGCTAAAAGACGATTCAATTAATTTACTGTTATTTTAACAAAAACACCATTTTTCTTAGAGATTCCAAACACGGCATAAATCCATTCCAAGCCCTAATGTTGGTTTGGTCTGGGCTGGCAGGGCAGGCCCAAATGCTGGTTTGCATTCCTGGGTCACATTGCATATCGGCCATGAAAGGTGCACTACTGAAACGTCGTCGTTCAGACTACGATCTCCCGCCAAAGGTCGTAGTGGATCCGACTCAACCTATAAATTGCCCGAGTTTCGTTTCGCTGACGAATTTCGTCTCCACAGCAAGCAGATAGGTAATCTCTCTCTCTCTCTCTCTCTCCATCTGACTAAGTTGAATCTATGAATTTTGAGAATACGAACAATGTACACGTACACGCGGACGTATATAGAGCACCAAGGAAGGTCGCGGGGAAATCCTACATGATTTCGTCCATGATTTGAATCGCTACTCATCCTGTTACTGAAATATACTTGAATTGAGGCTAACGTCCTCGCCATTGACATCGGATACAGTCGTATCAAGATTGGAGGGCTCACAAACTCTTTCTAAGGTGCTGGACAGAACGTGGATTAGAGTCGAGATCGCATTTGCAACAATCTGTTCGAGTTCGGAGTTTGAGCTTCTACAGGTATTTCAGTTCTAGTTCGTGATTTTCGTTTGCTAATTCCGTTAATCTTGAGTAGAGGTAGAAGATATTCATGATTCTTTTTGACCGATATCCTCTGCGGGTTTTGACACCGTATATATGTGTTTTTCTTCCTTGTGTATTTGTTCCATTAATTTGACTAATTTACAAGGACATGAGGGCATAAGTTTTGTATCCGAGCCAGAAGATTCTTACGTTCATCTTGACTGTGTTTTCTAAGTCGAATTGCTGTCTAGTGGAACAAATTATGTTGGCTTATTAAAAATGTTGATGAGGTTTTAAATGTTCTATGCTCCTCCTGATGTTTTACTCAGGATGATTTGATTTGATCTGCACACTTCGTTGTTGAATTTTTAGTGTGATTTGAAGACAGTCTAGGTTTTGTTAAATGGTTAATGAAATGCAACGGACATGTTCTACCTTAATGACAGAAACTTAATTCTGCGACTGCTCTGGTTGTTTTTTCGTATGCCGTGTTTCTTTTATTACGCCGTGTTTCTGCAGTGATTACTGCATACCTAAAGAACTGAAATCTTATTTGCTTGTTATATATGAGTTGATAGAGGAGATTGTGCCTTTTGTTTCCTCAGTGGATTGATAGATGAGCTGCTTTATGGATCCATATGCGCTGAAGTCTGTCTCAGATTTACCTGCTCCTTTTCATTCATTTTTCGGTTTCAGGTAATTGAAAGTTCGTATTGTAAATTGGTGGTTGAATGTTTTAATGGAGTCATAATTGTACACTGATGTAGTTTTTGTTTTACCTTTTCAATTTGAGAGATTGAGAGTTCAGATGTTGCCATTGGCTTTGACAAATACTCAACTAGGAAAAATGGATTAACGGATCAATTGAAGAAATACAGTTTTCAATCTCTAAAAGCTCATATGTGGCATCTAGGTTTGCTTAATTTCGGCTTTGTATGTGTCCTTCATTACTTGGATTTTCTACTATTTTAACGAGGTCTTTCAAAGTTATATAAGCCCAACACAAGTATGCTGTGTGCTCAAGTAAGGTGATAAGTTCACCTTTGTATCATGATGTATGATCCTGGATGTTCTTTAGTAAAATGGCTTCCTGAACTGCCCAATTTATATAGGTCTTGCTATACATGGTGCAATCAATATTATTTCTGATCTGTATTTGTTGTATAGGTACTTCAACTCGCTGCAGAGTGAATGCTTTTCTTCCTGTTTCCTCTCCGATGTGAATATGGTTATTTCAGCACCAACTGGAAGTGGAAAAACAGTACTTTTTGAGCTTTGCATTTTGAGGCTGCTCTCAAGGTTCATCTCCGCGGAGGGAAACTTTCATCCCATTAAGGGAACCCTCAAAACAGTACGCTTTCAATGACTGTATAAATTGCTTCAATTGTAGAAATCTTTTGCTATATTCTTTCTGATCGGCAAAGTGATGTCACCTTCCAAACCAATAACAGAAGTCTTTAGTCACCATATAGATGTTTCCGTTCTTTTGCATCTGTTGTGTTTCCTAAAGGTAGAAATATATATTTTGTCTCTCTGCATTGTTAGTTCATTGTTACATTAGTTTTCTCCTTAATGGTTAGTTGTGTGCAGATCTATATAGCCCCATCCAAGGCTTTGGTACAAGAGAAGCTCCGGGATTGGAGCCAGAAGCTTGGGTCATGGGGCATAAGTTGCCTAGAACTGACCGGGGACAATGAATCTTACAACATAAGGAATATACAAGAAGCAGACATTATTGTAACCACTCCTGAGGTCAGTATGCCGAAGAATATTCTAGACATTCTATTGGGAATATTATGAGAACAGTATGGTATGCATATAGTATACCTTACAAATGTTACGTGTATTATTCAATTATATTACATATTTTTTGGTTTATGTTGCGTACTTGTGTATTTATGAACATGTGTGTATATTAGAGCAGTGAAGTTATGCATGGTTATGGTTTGTGTTATGCACTTTTATGGTGCGATTTGTAGAGTATTTTTTTATTGTTTATTTGTTACAACTTTCAATGGTATTTGTTATGCATATATTTCTGTGTAGTTATGGACGACTGTGTACGGTACGCATCTAAATGTTACGAATCATTTTGGTTAACTAT
Organism: Arbutus unedo; assembly: GCA_014822125.1. Taxonomy (NCBI): domain Eukaryota; kingdom Viridiplantae; phylum Streptophyta; class Magnoliopsida; order Ericales; family Ericaceae; genus Arbutus; species Arbutus unedo. Next base: position 4,325 of record JABCMJ010023766.1, on the reverse strand, counting down.
CAAAATATTTGGCGTTAGATGTGAACATTTTTATTAGGTTACACAAATATTTGCAAAATTATACCATATAGCCTCATGCAAGCGATCTTGTTTTCATATTTTTTCAATTGCTTGAGTCTGAACCTAATTGTTAGGGGAACCAAATGAAAAAAATAGTTGTTGTTGAGGCATCTGCCATTCCTTCATGCAGAAATTTGATGCAGTGACTCGATATCGCATAAAGGATGGTGGCTTGAGCTTTTTCAGTGATATAGCACTTCTGCTCATCGATGAAGTTCACCTATTGAATGATCCACGTGGAGCAGCTTTGGAGGCAATAGTTAGCAGAATAAAAATGCTTGCTCGTAATCCTGAAATGAAATCAACCACTCTGGCTTGTGTCCGTTTCCTCGCTGTTTCTGCAACTATACCAAATATTTGTGACCTGGGTAAGTTTCAGATCTATATTTGCCGGTCCATCACAAAACGAATTGGGACACCCTTGTTGATGTTGGATCTTTAAGGTTCAGAGTACGACTAACTATCATCACAATGCATTTAACTTTTGCAGCTGAATGGCTTATGGTTCCTATCCAAGGAGTCAAAAGGTACTTTTAAATGCTTTCTTTTTTTGTGGCATATTTGCTTCTTAATCCTTAATGTCCGTGCCCATTCAGCTCTGTCTGCCCCCAATATTTTCGTAGGTTTGGTGAAGAAATGAGACCAGTAAAGTTGTCTACCAAAGTCTTTGGTATGCATAAGTTTGCAGTATTTTCTCTCTGTCCGTTTAGTTTTCTTTATGTTTGTGGATATGATAAGCTATGTAGGCCGTAGAAGGTTTCATGTTTAGATGGTTTGGTAATCTAAATGATTAGGGACATGGTTTAAGAGCATGCTATACTTCATTAAGTTTACAATTAAGTGACAGCTTGCATTTCTTTCTCATTTATCATGGAAGCTCTTGCTTGCAGGCTACACACCTGCAAAAAATGACTTCCTATTTGAAAAAGTAAGTGCCCATAGTTCTTATATGGTTCATCACGGCTACTAATGTTTTGAATAGTTTAAATCTCTTATTCTTTGCTAAATTAATGATGTGAAACAACAATTCTTTAAGTCATTGTTTGATGCATTGTACCATCCCTCAATCTGACTATTTATCTTTGCTTCCACTATCCAGCGCCTTCAGAACTATGTTTTTGGTAAGTAATGACTATTGGGAAAGCTCATTAACTATTTTTTCTGTTACCTCTTGTCATGTCTGCATTGAATTCAAATTGTTGAAATTGAAGCATCAGTAAGTACTTAAAAGCCAAAACTGGATTCCAGATCTTCTCATGCAATATTCTAGAGGAAAATCTGCTCTCATCTTTTGCTCAACTAGAAAAGGAGCACAAGAAGCAGCCCAGCGACTGTCTCAGGCTGCCATGACCTTTGGTCACTCAAATCCATTCATCAAAAACAGAGAGCAACAAGAAAGGCTACGGGAAGCTGCGCTATCATGTGGTGACAAACAAATGCAGTCATATATCCTCTATGGCAGTATGTGCTAACTTATCTTCAATACTTTCCTGGAGTTGTTCTTAATATGATTTCCACATTGTTAACTTGCTTCCTGTATGCAGTTGGTTTCCATAATGGTGGGCTTTGCCTGAAGGACCGCAACCTCATCGAAGGCCTTTTCCTTAAAGGTGATCTGCAGGTTCTGTGCACTACAAATACTCTTGCCCATGGAATCAACCTACCAGCACATACAGTTGTTATCAAATCAACACAGTATTTGTAAGTTGAACCAGTTTTCTGATAACTGTTCTATTAGAAAAGTTAAAGAGTTTTTTTTTGGTTTAATGCAATGTAACTTGCTTCTTGCCAGCAACAAGGAAAAGGGGCTCTATATGGAATATGAACGATCAATGGTACTGCAGGTGTTTGACTTGTATCTCACACTCCTAAATAGCCTTTGTAATTAGTTGAAATTCACATAGAGCTTTCTGTTGACTCAAGTCAGTCCTTACACGGGGTAGCTAGGGATCAATGAGCATACATCTGCTTTTTGATGTTCTTCATGCTGTGCTTGTTTTTCATATGCTATCTGTCGTTTCTGCTCAAATGTTAATTTGGCTCTCTTCTATGCAGATGAGTGGGAGAGCAGGTCGTCCACCTTTTGATGATACAGGAATGGTTATAATCATGACAAGAAGAGAAACGGTTATTAACTCTCTCTCTCTCTCTCGCTTTCTCTCTCTCACACACACGTGCACGTGCGCACAACATGCATTAAACATGCGCATATGCTGTTTTTGCAATTTGTTTTACTTCTTATGTTCTCTTTTAAATGACGTCAGGTCCATTTGTATGAGAATCTTCTGAGTGGTTGTGAAATGGTAGAATCACAGTACGTCTATTTCTTTGAACTTGCACTAATCTGGTGCTACGGAAATTGGATATGCTGTGAAACGTAATGCTCATCACCTAACTAGGTTTGTATTGTTTCCTGCCTTCTCAGACTGCTTTCATGCATGACGGAGCATCTAACTGCCGAAATAGTACAACTTACAATCTCAGATATAACACGGGCAATTGAATGGATGAAGTGTTCCTACTTGTATGTCAGAATGATAAAGGCATGTTCAAGTAGAGACATATTGGAGAGTCATTTTTGGACATTCTTTTCTACTTAACTGCATATCTGAAACTTCTTGTGCAAAATCAGAACCCTGAGAAGTATGCAATAAAGAAAGGAATTCGTGGTGATCATATAGAGAAGCATGCGCAAGGTAAGTATACTGATAAACTGCTAAAATCAGTTGTTTTTACGATTTCTGTTGCTTGATTCATCTGATGCACTGCCAGAGATTTGCGTTCAGAAAGTTAATGAATTGTCAAGAAATCAAATGATCTGGACAGATGAAGATGGTTTCCTCTTGAAGCCGCTTGGTACGTATACCTGTAAAGAAGTACTCTCTGTTTTCAGGGTTGACAAAATAATTTCGACGTAGTAGTGAACCTCTTGCTCTTCATGTTTTCAGAGCCTGGAAGACTGATGACAAAGTATTATTTGCGATTCAACACAATGAAAAATATTATGCATGCCCATGCAGACTGCAGTGTAGAAGGTGCTCTTCATGTTGTCTGTCGGGCTGAAGAAATTGCCTGTACGTAACATATGTATACCGGCCACACTTGGATACATAATTTTGGAAAGGTAGGAGTGACAGTTTATTTGCTGGGATTTGAAGGGATACAGCTCAGGCGCAGTGAGAAGAAGCTGTTAAATGACATAAATACTGACAAAGATGGCAAGCTTCGGTTTCATATCCTTGGAGATAAAGGAAGAAGGAAAAAGCGTATCCAAACCAGGGAGGAGAAAATATTTGTTTTGGCAAATGACTGCTTGACTGGGGATCCTTCATTGCATGACTTATCCATGAGCCAGGTTCCACTAACTTGAAGTGTAATAGAGTATGTATTAGTTTATACAGTCAAAGCCTTTGTTCACCAAATAATGAACTGGTTTGTCATTTTACAGGACACAAATGCTATATGCTCAAACGGATGTAGAATTGCCAAGTGCATGAAGGAGTATTTTATTTACAGAAAGAATTACAAAGGAGCCTTTAACTCAGCTCTTCTGGCCAAATCCTTACATCAAAAACTCTGGGATGACAGCCCATACTTGCTAAAGCAATTACCAGGCATCGGAATGGTGACTGCTAAGGTTCTGTTTGGTTCCTTATGACTAGCTATTTGATGACATTTGATTTCTTACTTTTGAATTATAAAAATTCCAAACTTCCATTCTCGAACACCCTTGAGTGCTGTACTCAGGCGCTGCATTCCATGGGAGTGAAGTCATTTGAGACACTTCATGATGCTGATCCAAGGAAAATAGAGATAGTCACTGGTAGGAAATTCCCGTTTGGGAATCATATCAAGGAATCACTGCTATCGTTACCCCTTAAAATTGAGATGAAGCTTGAGGAAACCCAATGCCAAAGGCAAGGGAAGTCCAAGCTAGTGGTAACGTTGACCAGGCAATCAGAATTTGCCCAGTCCACCAGACGACATTATGCTGATATGGTAAGTAGGCAGGAATTTTGCTTGCTTCGCAAACTGACATTTAAAACTGCATGATATTAGCTTTAACGTGCTCAATCATTTAAACAAGGTGCAATTAATCTTTTTTTCCCTTGCAGATTGTTGCTTTGGAAGAAGAAAATCAGATTCTTTTTCATGAGAAAATAAGGTGATGTGCCGATTCTGCATCCTTATTAAAACAATGGTCTCCTGTTGTCACTTATTTTGGGAGTTCAATCAAGGTAGCTTCCTAAGCTAAAAGACCATAT
>JABCMJ010023765.1:0-32179 GCA_014822125.1 Arbutus unedo | reverse complement strand
GCACATCACTTAAAACTACGTAGTTTTGTTTTGAGAAAGATCCAAATGTGTTTTGAGCGATGTGGGTCAAAAATAAATATGATTTTTTCTCAACACAAAACGACATAGTTTTAAGTGATGTGTAAAAGTGATGTGTAAAAATGATGTGTATGTAGCACTCTTACTAAATAATAACCAAAATATGGTATAACTTTGAAGTCTCCAGGGCATGATAAAAACTAAAATTATTCCATAAACGTGTAAAAAACGTTATTATTTCAAGTCGGTATACAATTTTTAAAATGTCTTACTTGAGATTTTATTTACTCTAATTATTAACACTTATTTAAGATCTATTTGAAAAGTAATTTTAACTGCTCTTTTAATCTGTTGAAAAAAATTTAAATGCAATTTACTTAGTACTCAAATTAAACCCTTATTTGCTATTAGTTTTGCTGAAAAGGGTTATGTTACAAATGAAAAAGACATCGAAGGCTAGTATTGATTTTAGTGTTGAGTTAAATTTTATTAAATACATTAGATTTTGTGTGGAATGTTATTCAAGGAACTAAAACAAAAAAAACTCAAAGTCAACAAAAACTCATAAAAGACATTGTTACTATTTTAAAAAATCAATCATCTCTATTTGGCTTAACTTATTGAAATTAATTATATTTTATTTTTGTTTAAAAAAATTGTAATTGTTATCTTTTTATCAATTCTTGCTGATTATTGGCGTGTCTCTACGAAAGAAATTTAAAGAGTATAAAATTACGTTCAAAAACTAAAAACAAATTCATTAAAAATAAAAAATAAGTCAATACATACGGTGTTGTGGACTTATTTTTTCATCTCTTCTGAACTTTTTTTAGCGTTGCAACATAGTTTTATACTTTTTTGAAATCTCTTGTCGAGACGAATAAACAATCATTAAAATTTTTATGGGAAACAAAAAATTAGAAAAAAAATTCAAATAAAGACAAAAAAATAATTAAATAATAATTTAATAAATACAACATGCCAAATGAACATATACACAGCAGAAACTCAACAAAAAACGCAACATAGCAGCTAAAATATTCATAGCATTAAGAATATAACTTAGATACAAAATCATCATTCAAAACATAACAAAATATGGAATTCGATTATTTTATAAATGGCTAAAAGATCAAATCAACTTAACAAAATATAAATAAGTCAAATGCCGAATATCTTTTAATAGAGTATGCGCCAAAAAAATGATCATTTGTTTTGCTTTACTTGCAAAACACCAACTCTTTAAGTTGTGCCATTTTCCATGGCTTTGCAAGTTCGACTATTGTGTCATTTTTCTTCACATTTTTTACAACTCAATTGCTTCATTTGCCTCTTAAGTTTGGTGCCTTTTGATTCTTTTATGTTACCATTCCTCTTGCCTTGCTCATCTGGTTCTTTTATTCTAGTTTTTGTGGGCCTCCCAATCTTCCTAGTGTAATATGGAGGTTTAATTGGAGGCTTGTCTACCGACTCTCACATTTCCATGTCATTTATTGGATACATCACGAGATTATAGGTTTGCATGTGGGTCTTTTTAGAGTAATAGTCATACACGTTTGCTTCAGGTGTTAGGGTTCAATTCCCGATACCCAATGATGAATGCGCACAGATTATACAAAAAAATATGAAACCCTACAAGGAGGAATTAGGGTTTATACCTTCGAGATCTCTTTGGTTTGATCTCGATAACCTTCACATTTCGGTTCGACAGAAGTATGAGGATGGCTGGAATGATCTTGCTCGACTGACCTCGTGATCTTCGAACTTAATCTTATTGCACCTTGATCACGAACTGAGTGTGGACTCAAAAATATGATCTTCTTGCCTTCATAGAATCTCTCTCAGTATTTCGAGTATTAACTTGTATCTGACCTAGAAGGCATAGTGGTGTATATATAGACAATGATAAAAACCCCAAGGAGAAGTATGGAATAGGTTCCCTATATAATTGGGAATCCTAATTAACTCGGATTAATTCTAAATTATATAAATTACAATTCATACTACTACAGAATTATAATTGCATTCCATTCCTATATCTCAAAATTATGTCTCGAGCTCTATGTTATTAAATGTTTATTTATCTCCCCCATTAAAATTGCAAATACCCGTTGATTAAAATAAATTGCTAACAATTTATTTAATCAACATCTATAAAATTCCTTCAGACTTTCCACTTAACTTATTCGTTATGTCGAATACAAATATCCACCTGTAGGGTTTGACATAATCGAAACTTATAAGTTTCCTCAAGAGGATATCATCAATCACTATAAAGGGACGTGAATTCCATTAATCTCACTATATAATTAATCAAAATCAACAACATTAAATGTACACATCTATTTATTATCTTCGGGTTAAGAGAACAAGTATTCATAATAACCATGAGGCACAAATTATATTATATTGTCATTATAAATATAATTCCCTCAAAGTGGTACTGTTCAATGTACGCAAAGTGTACTAACACAGTGAGTTAAAATTATACCATTTTTCATAGTCAAAACAGACCTATTGAAACACTATGTTACAGTCCTACTTGTGGTATGTCCAATTCCACCTAAGACTGTGAACCAAAGACCTTATATTTTACAAGAATCGATAATCTGATTCTCTGTGTGTACTCAAAACTCTGCACACTAGATTATCTACTATGTTGAATAAAAGACATTTATGCACAATATGATATGATATAATGCATACATTGCCCATAAAGATTCTCATTAAGAAAAAGAATAACTGTTTAGTAAATAATTCAAACTAATATTAAACCATTACATCAAGTCATGGCTATTAGTATAAAACTTTAACAATCTCCCATTTAGATTGAAAGCCATGATGCCATATATCTCACTTTCATTCCCTCCACATGACTATAAAAAGTTTTTGCTGGTAGACTCTTTGTGAAAGAATTTGCCAGGTTATTTGTTGATGCAATTTTGGTCACTGTTACATCACCTCTCTGAACGAATTCTCATATAATATGATACTTACGCTCGATGTACTTTCCCTTCTTATGAGTCCTTGATTCCTTTGAGTTAGCAACTACATTACTATTGTCATAATAAAGTGTAATAACTGATTGCATTAAAGGGACCACATCTACATCCATTAAGAAGTTTTTGAGTCAAACGGCCTCCTTGGCTGCCTCAGAAGCTGCCACATATTTAGCCTCCATGGTGGAATCAGCAATATATGATTGCTTGATACTCCTCCAACTTATGGTTCCACCTCTTAGGATAAACACATATCCCGAAGTAGACTTTCTAGAATTCTTATCTGACATGAAGTCTGAGTTTGTATACCCATAAGGCATTAGACTGTCTGACTGGTAAACTAATACATAATTTCTAGCCCTTTTCAAGTACTTCAAAATATATTTTACGCAGTCCAATGTTCTTGCTCGGGATAAGACTAAAATCTGCTAATCAAATAGATGTCAGGTCTAGTACACAATATAGCATACATGAGACTTTCTACTATAGAAGTATAAGGAACTGCTCTCATCTTAGCTTTCTCTTCAAGTGTCTTAGAACACTGATCATTGAATAGATAGACTCCATGTCTGAAAAAGAGAAACTATTTCTTGGAATCTTGCATGACAAAACGAGTAAGAATCGTATTAATATAAGTAGCTTGTAATAATTCCAATATCCTTTACTTGCGATCTCGAATAACCTTGATCCCAATGATATGACTAGTTTCTCCCAAGTCTTTTATATCGAATAGGTTGGACAACCACACCTTCACTGAAGATAACATGCCCACATCGTTTTCAATGAGCAAAATATCATCTACATATAGTACCAAAAACACCACTACTTTTCTGTTGCATTTCTCTTATACACACACAACTCATCTGAACTTTGATCAAAATCAAAAGACTTGATTACTTGATCAAAACAAATATTCTAAGACCTTAATGTTTGCTTAAATTCATAAATAAACCTTTTAAGCTTGCACACCATGTGCTCTTGGTCCTGTACTATGAATCCAACTTATTGCACCATATAGATGCATTCATCCAGATTGCCATTAAGGAACGCACTCGAGATGAGCCACAATGGATAAGAGAATCTAAATGGACCTTAGCATGGCAACTGGCAAAAAAATTTCCTTAAGTTGATCACTTCTTTTTGAGTAAAACATTTCGCTATAAACCTAGCTTTAAAAGTTTCCACCTCCTCGTCCACTCCTCTCTTTTTCTTGTAGATCCACTTGTATCCAATGGGTTTATTCCTTCTGATAGTTCTATAAAATCGCAGACTTAATTAGAGTACATAAACCTCATTTCTGAATTCATAACCTTTAGCCAAACTTCCGCATTTATGTCTTTCATTGCTTCATTGTAGTTATAGGGTTCGGCATCCAGTTCCTCAAGGATTCTATCAAATAATTCTCCCAAGAACATGTACCGATCAGGTTGAATAATAACTCTTTCACTACGACGAGGCACTGTTGTGTAAACCGTTGTTTCTTGGAGTGTTTCCTCTTGCACTAATGTTGCTGAAGAAGTTTGCGTTAGTCTCTCTCCTCTCAATTGCTCTAGAACAATCTTATTTCTGGGCTTGTGATCCAAAACATAGTCATCCTCTAAGTGTTGGGTATTGGTACTAACAATGACCTTCTGATCCTTAGGACTATAAAATAAACTGCCCTTTGTTCCTCCAAGATACCCCACAAAGAAACAAACTTCTGTCCTTGATTCTAATTTATCTGCATTCTCTTTTAGCACATATGTTGGACTACCTCCAATCTGAACATGTTGCAGGCTAGGTTTGTGCCCAGTTCATAGTTCTGTGGGAGTAAAAAATACTGACTTAGATGCTCAAGTTAAGAATACATGCCATTGTTTCTAATGCATGTCTCCAAAAAGAAATTGGTAAATATGAATAACTCATCATAAATCTTACCATGTCCATAAGATTCATATTCCTTCTTTACGCTATACTATTTTGCTGCGGCATACCAGGTGTAGACAACTGGGATTTAATCCCCTCATTAGATAAGTATTCCCTAAACTCTCCCAATAGGTATTCGTCATCACAATCAGATCATAGTGTATTGATACATTTTCCAAGATGCTCCTCTGTTTCTGTCTTATACTCTTTAAATTTCTTAAAGGCTTCAGACTTACGGTGCAGCAAATAAATGTACTCATACTTTGAATAATCATCAATGAAACTAATGAAATATTCAAAGCCATGGCCATTAGTATAAGACCCTAACATCAGGTTCTTCAAGTAAATGCCTCATGACTGCAATTGCATGTGAGCAAGGGAGGCGTGTCAAATCCCATCTTCTACAAGAGCATGTCCTTGCTCCCATGTCAATAGTAAATTGATTCCCATGCATAACCTTACCCCAAAATGATTATCTCTAGTCAGAACCGCAATCCACTTTGATGCATGATTTGTATTTTTGTCCAACACTTTACAAATTTTTGGTCCTACATCATCATACCATCTCTCTGCAGAAGCTCTCTTCTTAACCAAATTTTCCATAAAGTACTTTCTAATTCCCTCTAACAATGTAAGCATTGGCTGGTCCACAACATTTAAGATTGCAGCATTACAAGACTCATATATTTTATTGAGTAAGATTCCACACTTAGAAGCAACATTGAAATGAGACTTGGACCATTGGTGGGGGTCCTTATCACCTAGCCATCTGAACGCATCCTCATCTTCTTTCTACAATTGTTCCATTTTCCTCCTAAACCTCATCATGTATGTACTCCTAGCTAAACTTTACAAGCTGTTCTTTGTAGATTTTTCTGTTCATCCAGCCTTCTTTATATTGCCATAAAGATATCTCACACAATGCCTTCTCTCTACACAAGGCAACAAATTGTTTATAGCATTCGCCAATCCCTATGATGACAAGCGACAATTATAAGTGAAAGAGTTCATAATAAGAACAATAGCCCATAATAAAAAGAAAAAAGAAAAAAGAAGAAAGTTCGTATTATACCATTTGCTTATCCGACATTATAGTAAATATAGGCTCATTTGATATATGAAGATCAATAATCAAATATTCCAAGAACTAGGTCCAGCTACACTCATCCTTTTGAGGACACATAATTTTTTTCATTTTTTTATTTAAATGTTGGGAATGTCGAATAATACTTAGTGTTGAAATATACTATGTAATTAAAGGATTGGTGTTGTTGGAAGAAGAGTTGATGGTGTGAAGGGGAGAAAAGAGAAGGGGGGAATGAGAGGGTGACCAGTCAAAGGCCTAAACAATCAGGTCACGCCCAAGGAGAAAATCTAGAAATTTTGGCATTTTTGAGCCAGTAGCTAGCCGTGACCGGTCAGGGTTTGGACCATCTAGTTAGCATTCGGGCGCGCTGCACTTTTTGGCATTTTAAGGCAGTAGTCAGCTATGACTGGTCAGCCCTACCCCATGGCCGGTCAGACTTCTTTATATGCGTTTTTAAAGCCCAGACAAGATTTTTTGAGAGTGAAATCTACTTTTTCGAAAGTACTCTCTTTCTCTTTCTCTTTCTATTTTTCTCTCTGGGGGGTCTTCTTCCTCACTCAACGTCCACTCTAAACCCTTGATTTCTCTTCAAATTTTCAATATTCGTTTAAGATCCATTACTAATATCTCAAGATCGGTTGATATCTTGAACTTGGAGGCACCTATTTCACTTGGAGGAAGGTCATTGACTTATTGGAGCTTCTTCTCTATCATTGGAGCTTGAATTATTGAGGCTCAAGCTTTAGAGCAAACAACTCAAGGTAGAGATGTTTCACTTCTATTTATGGACGTTCTACTTATTGTATCCCATATTTCTTGACTTTGGCTGTTGTTGTCCACATGATGAGATTCCGTTGGGTTTGTTGGTTGTAGTCTTGATACCTTGGGTTGACTATCTCATATTTGCTTATGGCCCCAACTTTATTGTAATTCCCTCTTTGTATTGGTTGTCTTCCTTGTTTTAAGGACCGGGTCTACCCTAGTGTATAGTTTGGCCATATTTTGAATCTAGATCTTAGTATGTCTAAATGAGGCTTGTGGTGTGAGGCGGGGTATCAAGTTTGTCTTTCCCTTAAATCCGGACTATCTTGTTGATTATGGTTATGATAAGATGATATATCTTCCTTCTCGAGTACTCACATGATAATTTATGAATGTTATTCGAGATTTTTGATGTGTTATGAAATAAGGGATTTTAAATATACGGATTGTGGATTGTGTGTTCGCATTGGAATGATGCAAAGCTAGCCTCCAATGGGAGTTATGCTAGTAGATAATGAAATGGTGGTTGTTCTAGCTTCTATTCGGAATTGTGCTAGTAGATAATGATTGTTCTAGCTTCCATTCGGAATTGTTCTAGTTGACAACATAAGTTGTCTAGCATAGCTAAATGAGACTTGTGGTGCGAGGTGGAGTGTTAAGTTTGTCTTTCCATTAAATCCAAATTATCTTGTTGATTATGGTTATGATAAGATGATATATCTTCCTTCCCGAGTACTCACATGATGATTTATGAATGTTATTCGAGATTTTCAATGTGTTATGAAATAAGGGATTTTAAATGTATGGATTGTGGATTGTGTGTTCGCATTGGAAAGATGCGAAGCTAGCCTCCAACGAGAGTTGTGCTAGTAGATAATGAAATAGTCTAACTTTCACTCAAAATTGTGCTAATAGATGATAGTTTTTCTAGCTTTCATTTGGAATTGTGCTAGTAGACGATGATTATTCTAGCTTCCATTCGGAATTGCGCTAGTAGATGACATAAATTGTCTAGCACTGTTGGGTGATGTGCTAGTTGGAAAAAGGGCAAAAGTTGAACTTGGACATGTGAACTGTGATTTGATTATTGGAATTATCATATTGTGATATGAATTGTGGATTGGTTGTTGAAATTATCGTACCGTGATATGAACAATGAATCAGTTATAGAGATTATTGTATCGTGAGATGAACTATGAATTGATTGTTGGAATTAGTATGTCGTGATGTGGACTGTAAATTGGTCATTGGGATTATTATGTCGTGAATGGGTTATAGTGAATCATGCATCGTATTAGTTATGCATTGATTTACCTTTTATACATGTCATCATCACCTACTTGTTCATGAGGCATGTCGAACCATCGCATATTCATAAAATATTGGCATCGACATCTTTACTGGGCATTGTGGCTTATCCCTTTGTTTTTAGATACTGATTTAGAGTCATGACATAGATTGCTAGGAGTGCATGACGATGCATACTTTTGGGAGACATCACAATAGTTTTTGTTTAGCATCTTTAGAACTTACTTTTTGAAATATGTAATGTGACTCCCCTTTTGTTTATTTTTTGTAATTGAAAGCAAATTTTGTTGTAACTATTCAAACTTGATATTCAGGGTTGGTTGGGTCGGGAGTGTCCCTCTTGAAATTGTAATATTTTGATTAAACTCATATTGATTATCGATGAAAAATGGTAAATTTTGGGTTGACTGGCGAGATTGGTGAGGTTTTATATTAAATGTATTTCATTACATTGTTAGAAAAATTAGGTCATGACAATTCTCAACTTTGACCGCCGAATAAGCCACTAGATAAATTTGGTTATTCCCGTCAATCCAAACTGCTGTCAGCAATTCCCCACCATGGGGTCCCGTCAAGTAACAACCATCTATACCAATGATGGGCCTATAACCCTCAATAAAGCCTCTCTTAAGTGTTGGCCAAAGAACACTTCAACCAAATCACTAACCAAAGATGGTACCATTTACGGGGCCGGAGGTTTGAAGATTTGGGAATCGTAAAAACCATGCTAGAAATGCATTAGCAAGAACCAACGCATCATGTTGCATGTAGTATCCCTCAAAAAGAGTCAGGCCAAAGTCTTGATAGGAACATTCATGAAAAATTGGAGCGAATCCTGTTGATTATGTTAAGGACAAAATTTTCAAGAAACATCAACCAATATTTCTTGTCCTAACTACCTTTAGGCTAGTGTCTAGAATGTACTGTCAAGGTGTAGGACCATCTTCATATGGACTAGATACTCTCAGAATTTTAGAACATATATCAAAGTCAAGCCGAAATTCCAGCTAAACTACAGAAGATATGAAAGTCTATATGAGTAGTGAAACTATTGATCATTACCTTCGATTGTACATTTTAGACCCATCCATTCCGTGGACATCAAATTGACCTGGTGCTTTTGTTTTCTTAATACAACGTAACAACGCAGCATGGCTCGTCAATTTCGTTCTCTCTCTGTCTCCCCTCCTCTATGAGGATTATTATTACGAGATCACGATCTAGGGCCATGGCAGAGGAGGCTGATCAATCAAAGTTATTTGGTAAGGAGACCATTTTCCTTGAAGATTTCAATGTTCTTCAAAGGGAGATGGAAAACCTGCAAATGATGTTTACTGTGTTATACAATCAGAGAACAACTCTCTCCCTAACCCATCAAACAAGGGGTGGGACTTCCAGTGCACCAAATCACGGGGCACCCAGTGTGCCTAATCCTATTTCTATAGCACTTCCAACTGGGGTAGTGCCAACTAGGCCATCAATAGGGTAGCATCAACAACAACCACCCATTATTCTAGTTATGCCATTTATGTCTGTCCACGAGGAATATGAGAGTCAGCAAAGGGACCCTAATCCTCATTAGGAAGTGGACTCAATATTCTAGCAAAAGCTACGGCAGATAGAGGAGACTCTAAAAACTATTCTGGGTACGAATGCTTATAGCTTCACTAGCTTTTCAGATCTATGTTTTTTCCTAGAGATGCAGCTCCTACCCAAATTCAAGATGCCTAATTTTCATAAGTTTAATGGAACAAATGATCCGATGGCCCATTTGTGATTCTACACCGAGGCATTGTGTAGGTATCCAAACTCGAAAAAATTAGTGATGCAACTATTTAAGCATAGTTTGGTAGGACCGGCAGCTCAGTGGTTCTCCAGGCTGGATGTCTGTCGTTTTAGAACTTGGGCTGAGTTATCTCAAGAGTTCGTGAAGTAGTATCACCACAACACCAAGTTGGTTAGCTGACTCTTCTTAATTAGAATGAACTAGGAGCCCGAGGAGTCATTCCGGGCATATGCCTTATGTTGGAAGAATTTGGCCACTTAATTTGACCCGCCGCTAGCTGACATCGAATATATTCATCTCTTTGTCCAAACTTGCAAAGGGATATATTACGAGAAGTTTTGTACTTCCATCGGCTAATCATTTATGAAAATAATCTAACAAGACGAGATGATAGAAGATAGGATTAGGACAGGAAAGATTCTCGATCCTTATGCAAAACTAGCGGCTGACACGGCCAACTCATCCTCCCCCGCTAGTAGGAAGTTCCCTCCGAGGAAGGGAAAAGAGCCTGAAATAGCTGTTGTCATCCCATATGACAAAAGAAATAACCAACCTCCACCCTATAACCCGAATCCACCACCATCATATCCATCCACATCTCCACCGAATTTCCAAACACCCTTTCCATCCCCTTAATCATATCAGAACACCCCATACCAACCTTTTCCATATTTCCCAACTCCCTCACCAAGTCGCCCAAGCCAGCCCGATTTTTACTGAGCACCTGTGCTTGAACAAAGGAGAGCTCCTCCAAGAAGGAGAAATTATACGGCAATTGCCATACCATGCCCAAGGTTCTGAACCGACTTGTTATTTCTAGTCACCTGACCCCAATTCTAATAAGACCTCAGCCAAACCCATTATCGCCCACACATCAGCTAGATACCAAATGTGCTTATCACTCAGGACAGATTGGCCATGATATTGAAAATTATTGGACTCTTTGAAATAGGATACAAGACCTTATTGATTCACAAACTTTCAGTTTAGAAGAGGCAAGGCCAGCAACTCTAATGTTACAACCAACCCACTCCTTAACCATCAGGGAATGAATCTTATTTTGGGAGATATCAGTTATGATCCTAGTTATCTCATAGGATTTCCAGGCAATATCATTGCACCGTCCAGCTTTCTGATAGCCCGCACATAGCCATGGCGGGTTAGGCAATCAGGATCAGAGAACATTTAAAGAGAGAATATATCGGAGGAATCGCCCCCAGGAAGCCTCAGCACCACTATTCCAATTGTACCTCGACATCCGATCACTCTATTAGCCCATTCCAAAGTCACTTTGCCATGAAAAGCTCAACCGGAACTAAATCTTTACCAAGTTTCTTGGAAATATTCGTCCAAGTCAAGTAAACCCACCCTTGTTCAAGAAGAAGCGATAGACGAAATCGGAGGCCTTATACGACCTGGGAGGATTTATACCCTGGCTAAGCTAGAGAGGAAAAGAAAAGGAAAAGAGAAAGAAAACAAAAAAGTTACCGAGCAGGAGATGGTGGGGATCGTCAAAGCCTTGAAGAAAAGCGAGTATGATGTCATTGAGCAGCTGAAGTGAACTGTGGCACACATCAACATTTTGCCATTACTACTCACGTCTGAGCCACATAGGGAGGCATTGCTTTCTGTTTTAAAGGAGACACAAGTATCAAAAGACATCTCTCTTGACAACCTCCAAAGCATGGTTGGCACTGTGATGTCACTAGGAATAATCTCTTTTTCTAATGATGAGATTCCAGACGAGGGAACAGGGCACACTAAGGCCCTGCACATAGCTATTAAAACCAAGGGGATAGTGGTGGCCTGAGTATTTATAGATAATGGCTCAGCCTTGAATGTATGCCCCTATGCCACTCTGGAGAGACTATGGATGGATGAATCTTCTTTACACTACAGTGGTATGATTGTGAGAGCTTTTGATGGCTCTCGTTGAGAAACAATGAGGGAGATTGAGCTACTTATCGAGATTGGACTGGTGACTTTTGCCATCCAGTTCCAAGTATTGAAGATCCCCTCAACCTACAACTTTTTGTTAGGCCAGCCTTGGATCCACGTGACTGGAGGAGTCCCTTCGACTCTCCACCAAAAAGTAAAATTCTTGATTAATGATAAAGTGATTTCAGTCTTTGCCGAACCTGAATTCGCCATCTACAGTGCACCGACCCTACTTTTCATTAAGTCTCCAAAGCCTTCCAGTTATTAGACATTGGAATATGTCCCCGTTATTCAAGGGTCGCCTGTTGACCTGGAGATTTCAAAGAGTGGGATGACGGTTGCCTGATATTTTCACCATCATGACTATTAGTTAGGGAAAGGATTGGGGGAATCTTTGCAATGTGAGCAGGGGTCGAGGAGAATACCAACCCAGACTCACACTTTTGGCCTGGGCTATCAGCCCACCATTAGAGGACAAAATGAGGCAGCATCGCGAAGAGGGAATCCAAAAAGTATCCATGCCTAAGGGAGGTCAAAGCAATTCGACCTCTCAAAAAGACTTTTGTGCTTAGGGAAGAGATGGAACTAGAAAAGGCCTCAATGATCATGTCGATTCCCAGTGTAGAATTCAATCAGGTCTAAGAACCTTTAGAAGGACTGACAAACATGTTCTTGGAGATGAAAATATTGGTCATTGATGGGCCAATACACTGGAATGAAAGTCAAAGCGTGTTGGAAGGATCAATCTAACCCATGTATCCAGCTGAAAAGAGGGCTAACTGGACCTCACAACAAACCTGCAGGGCTCGCAAGTTTTGGTAAACTTGCTCGAGCAGAGTGATTTTTGACTTCTTTTTGAGTAGCGCAATTATTGTTGTCTTTATTTTCTAGTCTAGTACCGGCTCTTTTTGGGCTTGCAGCCATGTAATTGCTAGACATTTTGAATGCCAATTAATATAAGTATGGTTTCTTTCTATAAATGCTTCTTCTTCAAAGTTTAATACTTTCAAAAATGTTGCGATTTCAAGGATCTTAAAATTCACCCTTTTGATCCAAACGATGTCACAATCTTAGCGCATGATGAATATGACTTTGACATAGAACTTGATTTTGAGCTTATGGGAATTGAATATGATGTATGCACGGGTGAAGAGGTACTTGAAGAGATAAAACTCATAACTAAATGCCACGACAACCAACAAACTCCTAGTATCGAGGAAACAGAAACCATTAATATGGAGACTGTGGATAAACAAGAAATTAAAATTGGGACAAACTTGGACAAACGACAAAGGCGAGTGTCCATTGAGATACTCAAAGTATACCAAGATGTATTTGTTTGGTCTTATGAAGATATATCGGGTTTAGATACATCCATCGTGGAACATCGGCTACGCACCAATCCTTCCATAGTACCGATAAAGCAAAAACTCGGACATCTCAGGCCTGAGTGGAGCTTGAAAGTCAAATACGAAGTGATGAAGTAGTTCAACATAGGATTTTTATGAGTAGTCACCTTCCCCGAATGGTTAGCTAATATTGTTCCCATACCAAAGAGAGATGGCAAAGTCAGGATGTGTATTGACTTTCAAGATTTAAATAAATCCAGTCCGAAGGATGATTTTCCACTTCCCCATTTAGACATCCTGGTGGATAACACAACTGGACATGAGATGTTCTCGTTCATGGATGGATTCTCCGGATATAATCAGATCAAGATGACTGAAGAAGATCAAGGCACGACAACATTCACTACCTAGTGGGGTGTATATTGCTATCACATTATGCCATTTGGCTTAAGAAATACCTAACACCTTCCATACTCGCAGCTATAAATTCTCAAACCCATCTTTTGATTTGTAGGCCTTCCACAGATGTTTTCTTTGGAAATAACTTTTAGGTTGATTTGGCACAATCAAACTCCATGTCAACTGGCGACTCTAGTTTTAAACAGCAAATCACATTTGTTCAACTTATTTCAAACTTTGTTGCATTAAACTCAATTTTATTCCACCTCGTAACTAGGGGCTCGAATTTTTTTGGGGGCATGACAGTTACTCTGTATGATTATCTATAAGACTGGTATGTATGATTATCTACAAAATTGGTATGACATATATAGTCAAATTCCCAAGTGATTTATAACTCTATTTTATCTTATTAGATAATCATAATTATCTCAAAAAAGAATTATCAAATATAAAAAAATTTATTATTTTAACCACAATAATTCATAACCCTTATGCTGATTGAAAGTTCTAGATGCATAAGAAAGTTCTATACGAAGGAAATGGCTTAGTGCTGCCAGGGTAGAAGAGATGGGCAAAAGAGATCTCAGAATGAATCTTCTCTGTCAACAACATTAATCGTTCCCTATTAACCCCAAGCTCGTATTGTACCAAAAATAGCCAATTTAGCAAAACATATCTACTAGAAGCTTGATGATCAAATTAAAATTGTTACCATTTATTACCCAGGTGGCAACCCAAGAGGGGGGGTGAATTGGGTTTCAACAATATTTCCTAATAAAAATTATTTAGAATTAATCCAAGATTAAATCAAAATAGATATAATAACAAGCACATAATATAATAAACAACGAGGAAATAAGGAGATAGGGAAGAGAAGATGCAAAACGATGTATAGTGGTTCGGTCTGAGCGTGTCCACTGCCCAGCCTAGTCCACTCCCTAGGCGTCACGTGATCTACTAGAAACCCGAACGACTTTGGGTGTCGCACAAACTCTTACCTTCTCGTTAGCTTTCTCGAAGAACTAACTGAACCGCTGAGTCTTTATCCCCAAATTCAATTCTTCAAGTTTTGTAATTCACAAACCTTACACAAAACTTACTGATACAAATATCTGAAGAATACTACACAGATTGTCTTCAACAGTTTAGAACAGAGAAGGATGAAGAGTAATGTTTAACACAGTGTATAATCTCACTCCTTCTCGATCAATATCTCACTCAGAATTCGAACACAAATTGAACACAATCGTGAAGGAGTATCTCTGTTTGCAGGGGGCAGCTGTGATTCGAAGGAGAGGTCTGTAGTTTGCAGCTCAAGAATAAATAAACCCTAGCCAATTGTAATTCGAATCTTCAAGGAGCCTTACTCTTTTCCAAAATCAATTTCGTCAATCTTTCTATCTTCCATAAACTTAGAATCAAACGTTTGTATCCCAAAAGGAAAGATTTTATCAATCAAATCCCTGTAAGAAATAAGTAAGCAGATTTTCGCACAAAACAGTGACCAATCGACCGAACGATGGTCCTGGTTGACCGCCTGGCTAGTCAACCACAGGGGAGGTCTGATTAACCGCATGACTGGTTGACCACATGTTGTGGCCGGTCAATCGCACCCTGTTGCATTTGAATCCTGTGTTCTATAATGATCTAAACCATGATGAAACATTCCATACAACATTCTAATCATATAATCTATTGAAAACATGATTGATAACATTGTTCAACCGTCGTTATACGACAATGATAAGCTAGACTATGATCAAGAGTTAAGAGCATAAGGATTATCTTCCAATCAAACTATTTTCTTAATCTTGGTATCATCAAAATAATAATAATTAAATCACATCGAGACATTATTTCTAACACAATTTTTTCTCTCTATGCAATCAAGCGGTTACGGTGTTGGGAAACAACGCTCAACTATCCCTATAAAGCTAATAGGAAGCCCCTCAAACTGCTATCTCCTCAAAGAACGGAAGACACTCTCGACCAACACGCTCTCACTCAGCCTAAGTAGTAAGCAAAGACTTCTTCAAAGCAGCTATAATTGATGTCAAACTTCTCGTAGCTCTAGCATAATCCATGAAAAGCTAAAATAGACCAACTTGCTCTTCTTGAGTTTGCTTATGGCAAGGAAACCTTGCCAACTCATCAATTAGTGGTCGTCCTAAAAAAATAATGATACTCCTTGGGGGTTGGTGTAAGCTTGCTAGTGCAAAAATAGAATAGGATTAGTGTTGAAATCCAGAAGCAACATAAGGCTTTGAGAAAACCTCCAGTCACAATAGTAGATAAAAGAGACACTAGACATCCAAAAGTGGCCTAAAAAAGCTCCCTCTCAATGTCGTTGGAAGAAGCCCACCAACTCAATAATTTGGCCAAGTCAATTGTCAAGAAATCCATATTGAGGAGCAAAACGCAGGATAGGAAGATCATCGGTATCCTTTTGTACAGAAATAGCAACAAAAAATGGAAAAAGTGTAAGATAGTTAATGAATAACAAGTATATAAATGGGATGCATTTGTAAATACAACATACATTCAAAATAAAGCAGCAGTCAAATAGGAAGTATTCAAATAGGTAGCATTGCATGATCCATAAAAAGAGATGGAAAAAACATGCAATAAAATGCACATATAAATAAAGCATACATCCATAAAAGAAGAAAAACATTTCATACATGTTGCATGTGCACACAAATAATAATATTATCCAAGCATAACAGTACACATAGTGCAAAATAGATATCCCGAACATCTCTCTCTCTCTCTCTCTCTCTTAAATGATAGATAAAAATATTATAGAACTCCCACATTCCTAATCAACTGCTCCAAATAGCCTAGCACCACCACCACCATATCCATGCCTAAAGTCGCAAAGCACACAGTTGAGGTCCCAGTCTGTGATCAAATTGAAGAATTCAGAAGAATGACCCTGGCGAAGATAAGAAAAGGATCTGTAAAAAATAATCAAAAGGGAGGACTAGGAACGAAAAGAACAAAGGGAAGGTGTACATCATGTCTTGCCTATGCAGTTTGCCTTGTCTATCCAACATGCTCCTGACTCTACCGATAGTAATCTATCTCAACTATAATATGTCGTACATGTGCCCGACGCCATATCTCTATCTTTGCCAAACTGTTGATAGTACCAGGATGGTTTTGCACCAATTGATTGTCCCCTGACCAATAGCTAAGACTAATGAACCTACTAATCAAAAGCCCTGAAATGAAGCAAGGTAATTTCCCCTGCCTCAAAAGTGTGTCAACACTCACCATCAGAAGAATCGACTAATTATTACGATTGCTAAAAGTGGCTCTTGGAAGCATCATGGCCCATCCCGATAAGGCATGGATCATTAAATGGGCAGTGAGGTTAACTTACTAAGGCCTTTATAAGCAGTTTAAGGATTTTTCAACCAACATTTATACACATATGTCTCAAATATAATCATAGTTGCGGAAGTGTACATAGAATATTCAACCAAAATACCTAAGGAGGTGAAATCAAGCTACTAAAATAATTCAAAATAAAGTAAGTTTACAACCCTCGATTCTGGCCAAACACGACTCAACCGGCAACAAAACAGTACAAGTGTTACATTCTCCAAAAAGTATGCCTCCAAATAATACAAAATATTTCTAAACATCTCAAGAAAAGAACAACCAAATTAAACAACTAGGCATAATTGCCTCCATCTTCACCACTTGAAATATTGGGTTTATGAAAACATCATTAGCACGTAGCTAGTACTGTGAGTTCAAGTTATGTCAACTTTACTAGTTTCTTATGAACTAACCTTAATGTCGTTTATCAAAATCACTTTTCATATTATAGACATGCTACTCATCATATAATATCACATCTTTCTTATTGGTCCAAAAGTCCTACTAGAGGATAAGTGTCATAACATATTTCTTAACTCATTCATATACGATATGATCATTCATACATTTTGTTCAATTCAATGGCCGCCAACATATTTAGGGAGTGTCCCTAATTCTAATAGTCAATGTGATGTCACCTATTATGATGACTTGGCCATGATCCCAATCTTAAATTCTTCTTGCTATTCTCATTCCCTCCCATCGGTTTGGGCTTACCATTCAAACTACATCATCTCATGATCATATTATCTTCTCTAAAACCTTATAGATGAACTCAATGGCTTTTTTAGTAACAAAGAAAAATGTAGTTCAAACATGTTTTGTACTTAACATTTCAACAATCATACTTGAAATCAAAATGTTAGTTATTATTGAAATCAAAGCCCATCTGTCAAGCATGCTATAAAACATAATTTTTCAAAATACAATAAAAGGTATAAGAAGACACACTTCAAAATGAATCACATAATTTGACTTTCACAAGCTACTCATTCTCGAACTCGGGTCCTACATTTAATCAATAGAACGCATTGCATCAATATCCATACTTGAGTCTAATGCACACACATTCTAGGGTCACATTTTGGAGTTGTTTCAAATGTTGAACAATGTTACCTTGCATTAGTGGTTCAGGCCCTAAGTCCACATAGAGAACAAGACTAAACTAGGCTTGTGTTTTCTCCCCGGTCAACTGGGTATCGGGGAAGTTAAACGGTCTGTAGCCAACTGGTCAAGTCATGCGGTCGATCGGATCTGCACCAACGATGTGCAACTCATCTCCAACCTCAAATTTTGGATCCCAAATCCTCCAATTCTCCACAACAACCCACAATAACCTCAAATTACATCTTCAACTCTCTACTGTAGAAAATGAAGCAAAGAAGTAAAATTTGGGGACAAAACATTACCTTGATGGTTTTGGAACAAGCAGATCTCAAGATTGAAGATAACAATAAAGATTATTAGTATACTCACTGGTTCTCTCTCCGTATTAGCTCTCAAACTCTCTTAATGTTCTGTGTTTTTGCAGCAAAAATGATAGGAAGAAAGGAGCTGGAAATAGCTGTAAGGGAAAGAAGGAAGTTTATAGTTAAAGATATTAGCTAGAAAAATGAAAAGTTGAAAGTACCTTTTGACGGAGGAAAAAATATGATGCAAAGGAAAAATAGGAATATTGGCTATTGACTATGACGTAAATTCATTTATATATTATATATGTACATACATATATATATGTAGAAATTTAGATCAAGAAATGTTTAGGCACCACTAGTACTTCGGCACGCTCACATAATAATCTCGTGTACCCCAGCGTCTCTATGAAAATAATTTATATGCTCACAGCTAATTTTTACCAAGTCCCCAAATTTAATTTGGCTAACTAAGTCTCTGGATATATTAATTAAGCTTGAATTTGGGTCGGGGTCTCACATCCTCATCACCTTAGGAGTTTGGTCCCCAAACTTGGTCACAACTATTGTGGTTGACATATGATCTATGAATTGACGAAATTGACAAAAAGCGTAAGATCAGAGTTCATCCTTGTTCAAAGACTTTTGGATACATTTGATGCATCTCACTTTCTTTCTCCCATGTCACCTCACCCGAGTTCTTCCACCACACCTTTAGTAAAGGGATCGTCTTGCTCCTTAGTTGCTTCGCACAACTATCCATGAACTGCACTGGTTGGTTCTTGTAGCGCAGGCTCTTCTCCATCTCGATTGGTGGTTGTTCTAGAATGTGTGTTGGGTCTGAAACATAATTCTTCAGCATTGAGATATTAAAGACGTCATGAATGCTGGCTAGCTCCGGTGTCAGAACCAGTCGATATGCCAATAGTTCTACCTTTTTGAGGATTTCAAATGGTACGACATATCATGGATTTAGTTTTCTCTCTTCCCAAGTCATACTACCCCTTTCACTGATGAGATATTAAAAGAAACGATTCTCCTTCTTGAAAGTTGAGTTCCCTCTAGTTTGCATTTGCATAGTTTTTTTGATGATTTTGTGCCACCTTACATCTATCTTGAAGCTGCTTAATCTTCTCCATCGTTTCATGAACAATCTCTGGTCATGTAAGTTATACCTCCGTGACGTCCATCTAACATGATGACGATCTAAACTTCTTGCCGTACAATGTTTCAAAAGGTGTCATGTTGGTACTGGCTTTGTAATTATTAACGTAAGCGAACTTCGCCAAAGGTAGATGCTCTTCCCAATTGCATTGAAACTGGAATATGCATGCTTATAATAGATCCTCGAACATTTGTATAGTCCTTTTTTACTGTCCATCTGCCTGAGGGTCTAAAGTCATATTGAAATTAAGTCTACTTCCCATCGCTTTCTGTAAAGATCAAAAGAATCTTAACATGAACCTTGGTCTCGATCTGAAGTAATTGATATCGTCACATTGCATAGTTGAATGATCTCCCAAACATGAGCATCTGCCATTTGGTCCATTGAATAGTTGTTCTTCATTGGTATAAAGTGTGCAAACTTTGTCAACTGGTCAACTATCATCCAAAATTAATTGTTCCTTTTCAATATCTGTGGAAAACCTACAACGTAATCCATCGTGATTTTTCATTTCCATTTTGATGTAGGTAGCAGTTGAAGTAGTATAGTTGGGCTCTATCATATCACCTTTACTTGTTGACATTGCAAGCACCTTCTTACTTACTCCGCGATATCTCTGCTAGGGATCGATTCTTGAGACCTAGTGATGAATGCACACAGATTATACAACAAAACAATATGAAACCCTACTAGGCAAAACTACATAGCTACAAGATCTCTCTGATTTGATCTCAACAATCTTCATAGTTTGATCATGATCGAATTTTGAGCACTGCTGGAATGACCTTGCTCGATTGACCTTGAGATCTTCTACCGTAATCCTATTGTACCTTAATCACGAACTGAGTGTGGGCTAAAAAATGTGATCTCATTGCCTTCACAACACTTCTCTCAATATTTCGAGTATCTCTGACCTAGAAGACATAGCGGTGTATATATAGGCAACGATAGGGACCCCTGGGAGAAGTACGGGCTAGACTTTATATATAATTTGAGATTCCTAATCCAACCCGAATTAATTTCGAATTATATAAATTACAATTCATACCACTACAGAATTACAATTGCATTCTCTTTTCATATCTCAAAATTATATTTTGAGCTCCATGTTATCAAATGCTTATTTATCTCCCCACATTAAGATTACAGATACCCGTTGATTAAAAGAAATTAATGACAATTTATTTAATCCACATCTATAAAATTTCTTGAGACCTTCTACTTAACTTATTTATTATGTCGGATACTAATGTCCACTTGCAGGGTTTTATATAATCAAAACTTATAAGATTCTTCAAGAGGATATCATCAATCCTTATAAGGGGACATGAATTCCATTAATAATTAATAGTTATCATACACTTAATATTGTGACATAACTCATCGAGACTATTGGCCCACAAGGCCTGACTCTATAATGAATCAAAGTCAACAATATTAAATGTACGCATCCATTAATTATCTTTGGGTTAATAACACAATCATTCAAAATAACCATGAGGTGCGAATTATATTATATTGCTAGTATAAATATAATTACATCAAAGTGGTCTTATTCAATACGCACAAAGCGTACTAACACAGTGAGTTAAAACTATAACATTTATCATAGTCAAGATAGACCAACTGAAATATTGTATTATAGTCCTACTGGTGGTGTATCCAATTTCACCTAAAACTATGAACCAAAAACTTTTATTCTATAAGAACCGATGATCTGATCATTTATGTGTAAGTCAAACTCTACAGACTAAATTATCTACTACGTAAATTAAGAGATATTCATGCACAATATGATAAGATATAATACAAACATTGCCCATAAAAATTCTCACCAAGAAAAAAATGATTGTTTAATAAATAATTCAAACAAATATTAATCCATTGCATAAAATCATGGCTTTTAATATAAAACCCTAACAATCTCGCTTCATGTTCATCTATCAATAGGGTCTCTTCATGTCTTGACACATCTTCATCATTCCCTGGTGGTAGTTAGCTTCAATATGTGTCTATTATCCATGATCCATTTCTTGATCTCTAAGTCATTGGGTACACATAACAAATTTTCTAACTTGAATATGTCATCAAACATATTGAGTTCCAAGTCTGAGTTGGTCACCAGTTAGTCATGTATTTTGTTTTTTTATCCTTGGGTCCTCCATTTACTTGAGTTTGATTTCCTCTAAATTTGAAGGTTTTGTGGTGAATGTGGCACAAATTTCTTTCTTTTTTTTTTTTTTTTGCAATTAGCCATTGTCGTGTTGCATACAGATACTTGAACTTTCTTATCGCCTTCTGACTCAATGCGTATGCTACAAGGTTAGCCTTTTTGGGGTGATACTGAATGTTGATGTCCTAGTGATTCATTAACTCTAGCCATTGGCATTGTTTGAGGTTCAAGTCCTTCTGCGTGTATACATATTTTAAGTTCTTGTGGTAGGTGTAGACTTCGCACTTGACTCTATATAGGTAGTGATGTCAAATCTTCAAAGCAAAGACCACTTGATAGCTCCAAATCATGAGTAGGTAGTTCTTCTTGTGTAGGGTAGTTCTTCGCATGAGATTTCAGTTGTCGTGATGCATAGGCGACAACTTTTTGTGCTACATTGAGATGAATCCTAGACCTTGATGTGACACATAGGTATAGATGAAAAATCCTTCAGTAGTATAAGACTTGATACTGTCGTAAGTGTCTTTTTCGATTAGTGAAACCATTCTTCACACTTCTCCATCCATACGAATGGTTCTCCCTTGCATGTCAACTCTGTCAATGGTACTACAATCTTTGAAAAGACTTGAACAAGCCTTCGATAGTAACTAGAAAGTTCAAGAAACCTTCAAACTTCAGCCACCGTCATTGGCGTTGGCTAATCTACAATCGACGTGGTTTTTTGTGCATCTACATAAATTCCTTCCCAATGATGATGTGTCATAAGAACGCAACACTTTTCAACCAAAATTCACACTTCTTACTTGGCATAGAGATCCTGATTCTTCGACGTCTATGGTAGGGTTCATAGATGTTCTAGATGCTGCTCTTTGCTACTTGAATAGATCAAATTATTGTTAATGAAGACATTCACGAGTTTGTCTAAATACTTCTTCAAAACTCGATTCATCAAATTCATGAAAGTTGTCAGTGCATTCGTAACTCCAAATGGCATAAACAAAAACTCATAATGCCCATAACGCGTATGAAAAGCTATCTTCTCAATGCCTTCAAGTTTCACATTAAGTTGATAGTATCCAAGTCATAAATCAATCTTCGAGAATAGTTGAGCTCATTATAGTCAATCGAACAAGTTATCTATCCTAAGTAAAGGATAATTGTTCTTAATTGTGATCTTGTTCAATGCTTGGTACTCTATACACAATTTCATTATCATGTCCTTCTTCTTAACGAATAATACATGCGCACCTCATGGTGGCGAACTTAGTCTAGTAAATCCCTTATCAAAAAGCTCTTGCAGTTGGGACTTCAGCTCCTTCAATTCAGCTAGAGCCATGCGGTACGGTGTCTTGGATATATTTTGGGTTCTAGGTACAGTATTAACATTAAAATCTATCTCTCTATCTCTAGGCATTATTAGAAAATCATCAAGGAATACCTCAGGGAATTCGTGTACTACTGATATGTTGGCTATGGATAAATCTCCTGACGAAGATAATATGCTACAAAGGTATCCCCGACAACCCTTCTACAAGAGTCATCGAGCTCAATCGATTGATACAATAAAGGGGGATTTATGATTCTCTCCCCTTCGAACCTAACTTCCTCATCATCGGGTTTCTTAAAGGTCATGCACTTATGGGCACAATCAAATTGTAGCCCCATTCTTGGGCAACCATTCCATTCCAGCTATCACATCAAACTGCCCTGTGTCTAGGGGTATCAAGTTTGTAGACATATCTATATATGTTATATGGACATCACAGTTTCAATATATCGTAGAGATACAATACATCTAATCGTAGGTTGCGTTACAAGTAACTTATATCCTAATGGTTTAGTTTCCTTATCACACTTACTAGCCAAAAATTTTGACACAAAATTATGAGATGATCACGAATCAAATAACACATTTGCAAGTAAAAAGCACAAAGTTATGTTCTCTGCTACCACGTTCTCATTATTCCTTCAATTACCCCGCATGATGGCAAAGGCCATGCCCTGCCTTTGTCAATTTTTGTTTGCATTCCAATTCCCTTGGTTCTTTTGGCAGTTCTCATCTCCTCTAGTGTCACACCCCAATATCCAAGGGCATGAATAATGCAAAAATAAAACTTAAACCATTTCCAAATAATATAAATGACAATAAAACTACTCAAACTATTACATAAATAGTTAATCAAATAACATTGAACCCACAAAAGCCCAATAAAACAATTGTCTAACAAAGGAGTAAATAAATCATATAACTAAACAACCACCTCCAAGGTGCTAATCTCTTGGCTCTCCGGCATCTTCTGAAAAATGTTAATAACAATAGCACAAGCCGAAACTTGTATAAAACACAAATTAAACCAAAGTTAGATGAAGTTTAAACACATCTCATACCAAAAATATAGGTTTTCAATTTGTAAAACAGTATAGGTTTCACAAATATTTCATGATATTAATATACAAGTGAAAAACCACATGCATCTCATAGAGATCCCGCCACGACCGGCAACCAATGCAACCTAAGTGGAAACCTAAAACCAGCTTATTCCAATTTCCAATATTATAGGCTCTTACCACACAAATACTCACATCCGAAGCACCATCGTTAGATTTATGGACTTTCACTGAGGGACTACCCATACACGGGTAGGTTTTATGGGCTCGCACCACCAGTATCACAAAGACAACGCAACTAGAAAAAATAACGCCTTGACCATGAGCATGGAAATGGACCACAACAATACATGACCATGCACATGACCAATGTCCATCAAGAATGACATCACAATGTTTACCCCAAGATATTCCCATCATAGCTGATTTTAAGAAAAACAAGTTTCTTTATCGGTAGAATACTTTTTCAACCAATTAAAAAAGGTTCTAGAATAGGATTTCAAAACTTTTTCTACAATTGGAGCTTACTTCTACAGGTTGAAATCAACATTGAAAGAATTTTAAAAACAGACTCCACCAATTAAGAAATACTCTAAAATGGCTGGAATCTATTCTGAAAAATATTTTGTATCAGGTTCTATCGGTTGAAACAACCCTTCAACTTGTCACGATCCATCCCGATACAAGGAGGGTTAGTAATTGGCCCATGAATCTAACTTACTCAAGCCTCCAAGACAATGAGTTTAGGGATTGTAATAAGATCAGAGTTGCGGAAACATAAGAAAAATAAACCAGAGCTATGTTTCTGGATAAATATTGAAATATTAGACCTAATAGTATCTCACCCACATTATCACCCATCTGCCAATAACTCATCATATTCTATGTATAACAGAAACACATGCCATAGTGGCCACCACATCATCCATTAACACCTGAAAGGTTGCACTATAACATTCTTAATCATAAAGCTAGTCTGAGGTCGAGTTATATTGGTCTTACAAATTTGCCATATCTCAATCTTATAAACAAGTATAAGATCTTTCACAAGGCCATGAACTGAACATTTTAGATAACATGTTATTAGAACCCACTTTGTGGTCCAAGGGACGTAGCCGAGAACGAACGCCAAAGCATTCACAATATTGATGTTCAATTCAACGGTTGCCACTAATAGAAGGTGGGTGCGACCCCCAATTATTTATTAAATGGTATGACATCATTTAGTAGTGGTTGTCTCTCTTATTCTGTCACCTTGCTATATTCGAAACCCCTAGAGGTTGGGGGTATCGTTTAAATGTTATGTTATTCCAAAATCACATTTTATCAATAAATTTCTTGATTTACACATGGCTCATGAATTAATCAAAACATTACTTGAATCAACATGTTTGAGCATGGTATTTCATATAAAATATGTCATCATTTGCTAAATCATCTCATGATTAACATGCTATTGCAAATACGCAGAGAAAAAATGCATAAAAGTACTCACCTTGGAATATGCCCCATAATCCAGTTATCCACAATCTCCCATTATCCCGCTTTTAGGTCCTACATCAATTACGAAGAAACATGGCATTTCAAACCCCCATTCCTAGTTTTCAAACTCACGATCCTTCCCAAAATCCGATATGGATAGATTACACTAGGTCTACAATTTTCCTAAGGTCAACGTACATAAGTTTGAGTGACCACAAGATCATAATGAAGGTTTTGGGGTACAAAAACATCAAACGAGAAGTTTGGCGGATTTTCTGAAATTTATCTTAATGAAAATCAATTTGAAAGCCTTATCAAATAAAGTCCAAAGTTCACCAAATTCAAGAGAGTGCTATTTTAGGATTTTGGGAATATTTGATATGAAGAACACAAAGCTTAGAATGACCTCTGAGTGGGATAAAAACTCATTATATCAGAATGTGTCCGAAACTGGTACAGTTTACGAAAAAAGACTTTTCTCCCAATCTAACCATTGAAATTGAGTTATTAAAATTGAAAATATTGGGACACATAGATGCAGGTGTGTGCCAAAACGAAACATGGATGATGTCCCTAGAGATCGAGGGAAGCTTCCAAAGTTGGAATAAAATCTGCCCGTTTGAGCGATGACCAATTCAGGCAAGGAGTTTGACTGGTAAAAAATGGTTCTGGGGCAAAAACAATCATTTATTTCTCAAATTTTGGGTTCCAATCATCCATGGATGAACGCTATACCTCCATAACTTTGAAACTAAATAGTATCAACTTCGAACATCTATTTAAAATTAAATCAAGGAAATCTAGCACTAAAAAAACCCAAGAATTGGTAAGTGTAAGTAACCTGATGACTCAAACATGTAACTCCTCCAACGTTCAACAGTTAATCTCCAAGGGAAAAATAGTATATTGTAGTTTACTCCACGGTTCTAAACTTACACCCTACCCCGTAAAATTTTACAATTGATCCTCATTCCTTGATCAAGTCCTGAAAATCAAATTGCATACCTTCCATACTTCAAAAACCAATTCCCAACCCCCCAATCAAAAGTCAAATACATCCAGAATCAATCGTTAGTAATTATGATTTTTCCTTAATCATCTAAAATTCATTCGTGCTCTCACATAACCGATTGAAAATGCTACTGAAATATCTTAGGAAAAACATCCTCAACCAGTTCAAACATACTTCTACGGGTTGAATTGATTCTAGAAAATTTTGACAAACTAGTTCTATTGATTGAACTATACCTTATACCGTTAGAACAGGGTTTTTTTTAGTGAAATATGCAGAATGCGAGCAGTACTCAAATCCAACCCTAATTTCATGTAACAAATACCACACAATACATTAACATTCACCAAAATATGATATTACACATATTAAATAACTTTAAACTCAAGTTTAACAAGAATCCTACCTCAATTATGAAGACTCCTCAATCCTAGCAATGCACCAATTCGTCTGATATGTCCACGAACATACCAGCGCCCGGTTCAATTGAAAGCTGTCAATGCCTGAATTGATGCTTCTTCCTCGCATTCTTCGAGAATCCAGAATTTGGACGATCGTACTTGATTAAACACTCATGAGAAATATGGAAGGCACTCTAAGGTTTTCCATACATTTAGTGAATGTTTATCAGAATAATTATTTAGGGTTATAAACCTAATTATATACTTAATAATCAACAAATTACACTTTAACCTCAAACTTTATTCTATTCTCAAATTTGGTGCTTTACTTTTTAAAAATTACTAAATTGCCTCAAGTCCTTAATTCTTTAAATTTACCAAATAAATGAAATAAAATTACAAGACCGGGACGATCCCAATAACCTCTTCTTCTTAAAGAATTTCATCTCCAAAATTTACAAACTCAAGAAATAAATAGTTCTAGATATTTGGAAAGAAGTTCTGATTCTCGCTCTTAAGTGGCTTCCTCAACTCCATAGCGACACCACACAATCTTGGCCAATGGAATTGTCTTCTCTCACAAGAATTGTTCTCGATTATCCAAAATTTTCACCCATTGCTCTTCATAAATGTGCCCTCCTCAATGTCCAACTTTATCCAATCTAGCACATGTGAAGAGTCAAGTTCATGTTTGCGCAACATAGACACATGGAATATCATGAACCTTTGTCAACTTAGGCGATAACGATGGAACTAGTCAATTGTATGTTGATGGAAAAACTATTAGTTTACATCTACCATTCGTCGAGACTTAGCTCGGTGGGACATGCCGAATGTATTTTTGGTGGTATAACGGACCGAGACTTTGTACAAAAGTCTATCTCCCAAACTCTCAATGGAGGGTAAGGGGAGCAATGGAAGACAAATTCGAGAAAGGGTTGGCACAAGTGCCAAATCAAAACAACTCTTTTTACTGGCACGAAGGGCAAAGTGATAGCAAAAAAACAAAATTTACAAGTTAAAAAGAAGAAAAGAATACTAGTGCCTGCGAATGTACCACATCATTTGAGCCAGCAAAACACCATAAATAGTTTAGTGCCAACCCATTACTCAAAATCAAAACACAAAATTCATAAGAAAGCATCTCAAAGGAGGGGGAGTTCAACATCAACTGTAGGATTTTACATGTCGTCCTGAATGGAAAACTTTGTCAGATTGGAAGGACCGTCTTCCGAATAACAGGGTAGTTTGGTAAGAATGGTGGAGTTAGCTAGAGTGTGCACGACATTTAGCTTGGCAACCTAAACCTATTGGTAGATCAAATCTTTCACCTCGCTAAGCTCCTTGGCATAATCCTCATGTTGTACCCTTTGTTCTAAGCCTCCACTATAAGGGTCTTTCTTTTGTCCTCCATCTCTTCAACCCTCTTCCTCAGCGCCTTAACAGCAGCCTCCAGCTAGACGTTCTTGGCTTTCAGAGACTCCAAATTATTCTTCTAGGACTTGACCTTTGCTTCTAGTCCTTCCTGATGCTCTTTTTCCTCCTAGAGTTTCTTGATTGACTTCCTGGTCGGTTGCATTGTCTCGAATAGCCTCTGGTCTAGTACGACCAAGGTCTGTATGGTCTAAAAAAGGAGAAAGGTCAAATAGTATTTCTTGATGGAATGAAAACTGAACAAGATGGACCTAGATTAAAGGGCTTTATGATAAAGGGACTTCATCTCAATTGGCATGACCTCAGAATTGCTTTTCAAGAGGACTGAATGTGCTAGAGCGCGAGCCACCCTATGATCCTCCACATTGTTGGAGTCTAGCATCGACCTCTTGTAGACCATAAGGATTGGCTACCAGGGGCGAGAGTCTTCGTGCTCCTCCATGTCGGCAATAACATCGGTTTATTCGGTTGGAGTAGAATCACCATGCACTTGTTTGGCATACTTTGACACTTGTGCCTTCTTTTTGGGCTAAGGGGGATGACTGTCAGGAATATTAAAAAGTGTACATGCACAGGATGGCTTCGGTTGGGGCTCAGTGGTAGACTCGGATGCCAATTGTCCCCTAAAGCTTTGGTGTCCTCTCTGTATACTAGCAAAGTGCTCCATCTCAGTTGATTCATTTCTCTGGGAATCAGCAATCAATCTAGATAGATATCTTTGGAATCGGCCACTGGTATCGGCCATTTCCTCATTTTGGTCTTGAAGAGTATGTCAGTAGGATGGAAGAAAACTAAGCAAACCTGTAGCAAAATGGTTGTTCGCCAAAAACTTCAAAAATGGCCTGACATCTGATAGGGTCAGATTCGACAACAATAGGAAGGAATGACATTGAGATCTGCAAAAGAAAGGGAAGAAAACTAGAACCGATAGGTGAACAACATACACCAGAATATGAGTAACAACTGAGTGTTTACCTACTACGCCCCTTTCACAGGGCATAAAGTATAATCTTTCTTCATTGAGGCCAAATTCAAAGTTCTCCGTCACGGCAAAGATATCATTTGAGTACTTATCAATTAGGGAAAATCTAATATCAAATGACCATACCTCGTTCGGCTCATGAGGTGGTATCAGGTTGTCTTCGTCTTTTTGTTAACGGAATAATAGCCAAACAGGTTGTAGAATTCAAAGTCGAGTCCATATCGGTCGACCATTCGAATAACCTACATTACTATTCTAAAGAAATTTATTGATACTTGAGATGCCGTCAGGCTAAGTTCATGAAATACTTGTTGGAGCCATGGGTAAAGCTAGAACTGAACCCTCCTTCAACTATTGCCATGATCGGCACGGGATACAATATGATATGGGCTTTGGAATAGTGTCCGTTTGCTCCAAAGTGAGGCCTACATCATTTGGAATGAATATTGGTGTCTAAATGGCCAAACGTTGAATTCTATATCAAAGATGGCCCGGTACCGGTTGGTCTGTCGCCATGAAGAAGACTTAACAAAAATTATGCGCAGACATAGTTACATTATTGGTATAGAAGGCCGACACCTAAGATGTTGATAAGACACCGATCGTAAAATCTAATCGAAGAATAGATGGTGGGGCAAGGTTACCGAAAACAACCACTGATGGGACAAGACCACTAGAAAAGTCGTCGACGGGAGATTACAGAGCCACTGTTCATGGTTGAACAATACCCAAAAAATTCGCAAACCCCAGGCCTAATTGCAAAAACAAAGCAAGTGACGAATCACATAGTCCAGAAGTTGTACAAAATTTAAATTGAAGAAAGTGACTCTCTTTCCCATGCTTTATATACGTGTGTGTGCGCGCGTGTATATGTATATGTGTGTGCGCGTGCACAAAGACGAAGGCACCCACGGGAAAGGAAGCAACACGACCCTTAACCGTCCAATGTGTTCCATGTGGCAAGATCCCAATAGAGGGAAATTAATGCGCTTCAGACGGCGAGTGCAAAATGAAGTGTCAATCTGACAACTAGCCAATCAGAAATCACTACGTGTCAACACGGTGCAACTTTATCAGTTCGGCCACTCATGTCAACTGACCGTCAATCGAGCCGATGCTGCGTTGAAGGGTTATTGTAGTGGACCGAACTGCTGGACCAACCTACCAAAAGCGTAATGGGCCGAAGCTTGGCTTCAGAATGGATTAGGCTTTGAGAATAGTAACTTCTGACCGAGAGTGGCATCGGTGACATGGATCATTACCATGTCGAACTACCGACCCGCTAGGGAGACACTGACTTAGGACAGGGGGTTTGGCACATGGGTCATCGCCACACTAGGTTGTCGGCCCATTATCTGGTTGAACGACGATTTACTTTCTGATATGGGAAGGTATCTCAATAAGGAATGTACAGAATTGACAAGGTTCCTGTTTGAAAAATCCTTATACTTCAAGATAACAGTTATATTTGGCAACATGTGATTTGGAAAAGAAATTTCATATTATTCGATTACCAAATTAAGACATTTAATGGTTTATAAATAGAAAATGACAAGACAAAATCAAATATGCTATCAATTACAAGTGCAATTAATATTATATTTTCATTTCACACGTTCTAACTTAAACATTTGACTAACAATAATTATTTAATTCGGATATCGAGAACGAATCAAATCAAATTGATAAATTTTTGCACCCCACATAAGCCACACAATGGTTACCGGTATTTTTTACAAAATAAACATATTAAATCCAGATATTTATTTGTATTTTGCCAAAGTAATTAGCACAATAAGGCCTACAGTAGGATTGGGAGGAGGTATCAGGCCCTGTTCGTGAACATGAGGGATAAAACATGAGGTGATTATAGGAGTCGAAGTCTTTCTCCTGGAAAAACTGCGAAGGACATTGGCGTAATCACCATAAACATTCTTGTTCTTCAATGGAATTTGCAGAGATAGAGGAAGCATTGAAGGTGCTCCAAACCTCTCTTCTTCGAGCCAAATGGCGACTTAGACCTGCTTCAAAACGTCGGCTTGAAACAGGTTACTTATATTTTACTTACAAGTTCCTCAATTTTTTGATTGATTTTCCATATTTGTTGGCGGGTGCGCAAATGAATCTTTCAAATTTAACTTAGTTCTTCTTCTGGGTGTTTACCTCTCTCGCTCTCTCTCCAAAATGCACATACACAGGCAAATGAGTACCCCATGAAAAGCTTCAATTATAATCTTGGGTCTTTCTAGCTTGCTGACTGTGCATCTCTTGAATCCAAGATGACAAAAATATGAGTTCTGAGAAGTATATTACTTCATGTTTTCACAAATGTTCCTTAAACAACAATTTGGAAACGATTTTTTTGTGTGCTTGGAAAAGTAAACTAAACAAGGTCGATGACATGATTTCAAATCGATTCTGGCCTTGTAAAGACCACCATTGTAAAACTATGCATTTGAGATGAGAGAAATAAAACACATCACGCTGGATCGTAATACCTAAACCATATTAAATATATCAAAAGCTCAGAGTTAAACAATCAGTGAATCTAACCTCAAATTCCTAAACAAGATAGGAGATCAAAGTTAGTTGACAAAGGTTTAATCTGAGCCTAGCCTCTCACGATTGAGAGCGAAACAGTAATCGTGTCCTTCACAGATATTTTCTTCTGTTCTTCTGTACCTCCTCTAGGTCTTGAACCACCTAATTCTCATGTGAAGTTCCCAAGAGCTGAATCAACAACCTATGTATTCTGTTATGTATAAAGTCAGAAGAATTTTTTGGATTTG
>JABCMJ010023764.1:0-40539 GCA_014822125.1 Arbutus unedo | reverse complement strand
TCAAGTGGCGACTCTGAGTTTTAAATAAGTCTCAGCTGTTAAACAATTTTTATTTTCCGTCGCATATCAAGTCAAGAAATAATTCAGCCCCGTTCAACAATTCATTATTCGCGAGGGGGGCCGAGGAAATTTCCGGGCGCGACAATTATTATATACCAATTTGTTTAAGTGTAGGATAGAAATTTTGAGTTTTTATTCGAAGTTCTCGAGCTGTCAAGAAACTCAAAAATCGCCAAGGTCACTTGAGTAACTTTCACTTCGCTCGAGCGACGTGTTTAAACCTAGAGTCACTCCAACAACTGTCAAGCGACCTTGCCAGCGACTGCTACTAGAAGTTGGGTCGCTTGAGGTACTATGTCTGTTTGGAAAACTTTTGATATTCTTCTTTGATTTATTTTTTTATGATTTTGGGCCATTGTTCGGTACTTTTTATCATGTTTATAAGGATTAATGTTTGCTTAACACATTATGAAATTGTTAATGATAATTACGAAAGTGTTTATGTTAAGAAGTGATGAATGATGAGTGGTGAAACGATAATCGTATCTTGTGTAAAATACTAGACTCCTTCGGAAATACTAATTAAAAACGTATTAAACTCATTCGGAAATGCTACGAATGTACAATTCTCCTTCGAAAATACTAAGAATATACTGAACCCTTCAAGAAAGTGCAAAATACTTATGATGTCACTCATGTAAAAGATATTACAATGAAAACAAAGAAATTAGTCAACGTGATGAGCCGATAATTGATTAGAGCATTAATAATTTGTTTGAATCTTTGTCTTATTCTTCCTTAATGTTTTTTATTTGATACATTACTTATATTATATGTAATGAACTCATTTTGATTCATTGCATCACGTCATATAGTATTGAATGTTTCTATTGAATTTGTATCTCATTCCGTCTTTTTTTTCAGGTACTAATCAAGAGCAATAGATCAATGGACATGGCATGTTTGAGTGTGTGCATCTTTTGAGGACCTAGGCATATAGTTATCTAACATCTTTAGATCAATTTTTTTTGAGAAGATGTAATGTAATTCTATTTTGGATTGTATAACTATTGATGAAATCTATTGAACCTTATAACTTATAACTTGTAACTTGTAAATTCCCTAGGCATTATAACTAGGCCCAAATAATTTTTAATTCAAACCCGAAATCTTCGAATTACCGGGTCAGACCGAACAATCCTCGACCAATTTCAATCCACCAATTATGTTGGTCAAAATCGGTCTCTTAAATTCTCTTTACGGACTAATCAATTCGGTTCAACATAAACGCAAAAAATGAATCGCTCGAACCAATCTGATTTCACCCCTAATTCACCCAAATCACCAGGGGATTTGATAGAATAATACACACACAACTTCCATAAGTTTCCCATCAAATTCAATCATCCTGCAATATGCATCAAGGTTATTAATACCGTACCGTATCGTACCATTCGGTACGTATTATTTTGACAGAAAAACGACACACGTCCATGTTTTCACCACCCATCATCAAATACTTTTGTACTTTTTATTAGTGTCATGTATCTTTTAACGAATGAAAATCATTTACTTTCTTAAATAATTAATTTTATATTAATAATTATGATATTAAAAAGTGAAATTTATTTTTGTAAGTGGAATGCGCTCCATCAGACATCAAGTGGCGCAAGAGAAACAAAATAGCATTAATCATACATCAAGTAATACAAAGTTACATGATCAGATAATTGCCAACAAATTTGTCCTCTTTATTGTTATTACTATTACTACTAATTATTAATGGATCCTTCGTCACTTACCATTGATGGCATCCACGAGCTCCGCATCGGATTCGAGTCTACTCATTCTCTCCGGCGACATGGTCACCTCCAAATCCATGCTACCGCCGCCTTCATAACCAGGGTAAAACGTCACCTTCCCGTCGTACTTATTCGCATACCCACTCCGAATCGCCACCGCTTTTCCCATCCCAAACTCATTCTCATACATCCGAAACCGCGGCGAGCTCGACAGCATTACATTATACGGGTCATACCCTGGATTGAATTTGTATATAAGCGGATCCTCCATCCACTTCTTCACCCACTCTTTCACCACAGCGTCGGAGTGGCCAGCCACCGCCTCGTGCAGCTGCAATGCCGCGAACCCTAATCCGCGCTCCAGCAGTTCGCCGACGGAGGCTTTTCCCCTCGGTCTACACACCGTATTTCCGAAATACTCATCAGGCAACGGCGGGTCCATTCGTCTGCGGTTATTTGCAGTCATGGGGCAACCAGTTTCCGGGTCGCTTGGCAGACGGCGGGCGCGTATGATGCACCTCCAGACCAGCGCGGATACTGATTGGAACGAAGAAATCTTGTTGGTTTTGCACTCCGAATTAGCCTTCGCTTTGAGTTTCGCTACGGATTCCGAGGAGAAGTGAAAGATTCTCTCTCTAAGTGGGGGAGCTTCGTATCTGCTGGTGAACTGGTCGTGGTGAGAGAAAGGGAGGTTGTGAACATGGTCGTACCCATGCGGAAACCACCGAGTAATAATTGGGGGACGAGAAATTTCATATGTCTTTCCTTGTGCGGAGTAGGTGTTCGACAAAATCTCTAAGAAATGCCAATAGGACGTTCCGTCACCGACTGCGTGGTTCATCGAAGTACCGATGAATATCCCATCGATTAATTCTGTGACTTGTATTGACAGCAGCGGCCTCGAATGCCCATCGTGATTAATCGCCCTGTCATGATCAAAAAAGGATTGAACAACTGGAGGAACATCTACTGGCGAAATAATGTCAGAAATGGTAAGATCCACGGTTGCATAGATAAATTTTGCTCCAGGGCCTTTGTTGCAGTCAATATACACAGAGTAAAAAGGTGGGTTTTCTTGTTTTAGGGTTGCAAGTTGACCTGCAAGTGGGTAGAAATGAACAAGGGTGAGAGATAGGGAGTCCTTGAGCCTATTTAGGAGGGATTTGACTTGGTTTTCTTGATCATCAGGTGTGGTTTGGGGCTTAATGAAAAGAAGACCCTTTTGGATGTAATGTAATGAGAGCATGGCTATGTCCCATGTGGCCAACTGGATTGGAGGCTTTACCTCTTCTACTGGATACTGTGGTTTTACGAAGCACTCTGAGATGATTCCAACCTTTGGAGAGTTCATCGCAATGTGATCGTGTCGGATACTGTTTTGGGTTCACTTGAAACTGGCTGTTGTTTATGGAGTTTCATTCCATGATTACAAAGTTAAATACTGGAAGAAACCAAGCAATTTCGAGGAGGGAGGTTGGGTGGGGTTAGCGAGGGATTCTTTCAGGCAAGTATTTTATATTGGTAATATTGATTGTTTATGGATAATATCACCTTGATTATTTACCAGCGATGGTTTGACTCAAGCATGACTAGATTCACAGTGTATGAATCCTAATTTTTCTATTCATGCATGACTAGAGTCACTTTGTATGAATTCTAATTTTGATACGGGGTGTTAAAATGATTGACCGGCAAAGAGATATTATTGATACGTCAGCCAAATTAATATTTTAATATTAAAATTGATATTTGTTCAAGAATGTAGAAAATCAGTAGAACGGCAAGATAAAATATCGATCCACGAAGAACAGTAAGAAGATTGTCACGTGACTTGTAGTTATAGCGTTTCAGACGCTAATCTCAAATTTGGAAAGAATTTAATGTCTAAAATTGCAAATAATTCAAGAATTGATTAAATAAAAAAAATAGGTTAGACCTTTGGAATCTGCTCAACGTAGATTTTGATAATCTTTCACTTTAACAAGTCAATCAAGAATTCAAGTCAGAAAATCTTGATCGGAAGATTTTTTTTATGAAAATAATTTAATTCGAAAGATGTGTTCTCAAATTAATTTTTATGCAAAAAATATTAATTCAAATCAATGGAGGACATCAATCCAAGTATATGTACCAAATTAATGGCAACAACTGATCAAGTGGTTAACACTCCTTATTTGGTTCAAAAATAAGAACTCGAATTAATTTATGAACAACGGTAAAAAATAATTTAGAAAATGTTAAAAACCTAGATCATCAGATGAACATTATCCTATGATCTTGCCTAAAATATTTAGCTTAGCATATTAAAGGAAAAAATAATAATAAGAAAAAACATGTGCAATAAATTAAATAGATCTTACTTGAACACAAGATGAAAGAAGACTTGAAAAGATCTTCAATAGAAATTGTTGAAACTAAATTCTGTAATTAAAAACTGAAGAAAAAATAGAGAGAAAACTAATAAGTAAAGGTTAGATAATTCGATCTAAACCTCCAACGACTTTAAATAAGAAGAAGCCCTAAAAAGA
The DNA here is from genome assembly GCA_014822125.1 of Arbutus unedo. NCBI lineage: Eukaryota > Viridiplantae > Streptophyta > Magnoliopsida > Ericales > Ericaceae > Arbutus > Arbutus unedo. Next base: position 36,209 of record JABCMJ010023764.1, on the reverse strand, counting down.
ATAGGAAAATTATCCTAAAAAGATAAGAAAACTAAATAATCAAGAAATAAAAATAAAGAAAATTTAGAATTTTTGCAATCCTCCGGTCAGGTTTACCTACTGGAAGTTCTTTTTCAAAACCTGACTTGATGATCTGACCTGATTATCACATCATGTTTTTCCCTTCAACCCATGCGTGACCTGATAAACTAGTCATATTTTTCCTGACCTGGTGAACAGATTAGGGTCATGCTTTCATGAAATTTTCTTTTTTTCTTGATTTTTTCAACTTTCTTTGGTTTTTTCTCAAACTTTGCATCACCCTTAACCTCGGCACTTCCTCCAATCGCAATTCTATCCTTTTTCGGGTGTCGGGACCTTCTCCGGGTATCCGGATACCATTATTTCGTCGTCAAACATCTTATTTATCATAGAAAATTTACAATTAGACAAAAGCTACTAACCGTGCATTATTTGATAAAAATGACGATTAAGTATCACACGTATGCCTAATGAGGACACGTTGAGCCGTTATACAAGACGTATTACGGTCTCAACATTAACATCAAAGAACATAAAATGAATTCAGTATGAATTAAGTATAGAGTTACATTTGTTACCAGTTCGGATCGATTTAACAAGTTGAGTTGAGTCAAAATTATAGTAATTTGATGTTGGTTTAAGAACATGCAGTAACTAGGGACAGAACCAAAGGTGTTTCATTTTTTTTACTGAGGTCGAACCTGTATGTTCTAAGTTTATTTTCTCTATTGAACTGAATCAATGTTAAATAAATTTTAATGGAGTCAAATTAGAGTAGTTTATTTTTCTTAATCACAATGAAAACCTTAGCCGGTGAGTAATGCAAGCTCAATTTAAAAATTAAATAACGAGTTTATGATTTATTTACTGCTACATTGCGTTACATGAAGATTATCAAATGAGAAGATATTTAAGTTTATTCCAAATGCAAATATATATAAACTGTGATACATTTCTTAATCTTATCTCTTATTAAATCTTATCGAATCTCAAAGTATCACATTAAAAAGAAAAAAAATATAGAGTATCAAAGATTTGTTTGCCCTTTCAAATACCTAGAGGCCAAGGTTGTCAGAATTGAATTTTCTTTCTAAGGCGATCTTTTTTTATTTTTTATTTGATCTTGGGGGTGCTTCCTCCGTTTCTTCTCTTCCTTCTATCCATGTTACCCCATGTTACCAATTGGGGAAGAGACTCGGGACTTAGAGGTGGGTTTCTTTTTAAGTTTTGAGTTCGAATTCTTTTAGATATTATAAATTTTTATGGGTTGAGTATATATTTGACAAAATCTTGACTTTAAATAGGTCTTCCGTTAGTGGACCGTGAGATTAATGATTCCTTCTACATTAGTTGAAATGCATATAAATTGATCCGAACGCTCTGAAATATTAAAAACGAATCAGGAAATAAACAAATGAAGTTTACTTTAGAGTTTAACCAAACAACATTAATGTCACTAATTTATTTTGACTTGGGGGTGATTCCGATCCTTCTTTTTCTTTTATCCATGTCACCAATCGGGAAGAGACAAATGAACTTTACTTTAGAGTTTACCAAAACCACATTAATGTCACTAATTTAAACTAACCGACCTCGTTAGCAGACAACGATCATAGTGTCCACTTAAAATCTTTCTTAATTTCTTCAACAGGATTGTTGCCTTCAAAATCCTCCAACAATTTAAGAATAATGTTAATGACACTATATGTTTTGGGATTTAATTTTCACACCTCTTTCTTATTCATTTGCATTATTTTTTTTTTTTCTTATTATACAAAGTTACTGAAATACTCTTCTATTAAATAATATTGTGCTCCAGTTGCACACCTTTACTAGAAGGGTATTTCGTACCTTTATATAATATAGACAAAAAAATAGTGTGTGAAAATCAATCTCCTAATTTTTACCTCATGTTTAACGCACGGGCAATCTTTCTATAGTTAATGAGGGTATGTTGTAGTAAAAATAAATAAAGGAGGAAACATGAAAAAGCATCATAATTAAAAGGGTAAAATGTAATTAAGTCTTTTTTTGGTCATGGACACTAGACGACGATGACTTCTGAATACTTATATTGCATAACTAGTATATTTCGGTTGGATCTTTGCAAAAGAGAAAATATTAATTTTAAGACAGTGATCTTAACACTTCTTTTATATAAATAGACCATTTTAAAAAGTATCTCAAAATAGCTACTATTCATAAAAAGTTAGATACTATTAAATTAAGTAAACAAACAATAGTTTTGCACTAACGTGATAAGAATAACAGTACAAAAAGTTCATTGTTATATCGTTGTTTCACCATTTCTCATAAAATCAATTACGGCCCATTTGGATGAAGGGTTTTCGAGAGAGAATTGAGAGAAAGAATATTTTCTCTCGTATTTGGATCGACAAATATGTGAGAAATGGTGAGAGAATGTGAGAAATTGTGAGAATTAGGAACCCCTTACAACCCTCATTTTGATTCTCTCTAATTTTGGTGAGATTTCGTGAGAGAATAAACTAAGAGAAGTTTAATTTTTTATGTTGCCAACTTTATCTTTCATTTATTTTCTGGGAAAGTGATTACAAAGAGTATTTTGATAAAATAAACATGGCATGTTCTTTTATTTTCTCTTATGTATACTAGCCAAACAACATACATAAGAAATTGAGAGAAACCGCTATATCTCTCAATTTGTCTATCCAAATGAGGTGGTGAAAGATAATATTCATTTCTTTTCTTTTCTTTTCTTTTCTTTTCTTTTCTTATCTTGGTAGCCACATCATTAAAAGAAACCATACTCTTTTCTTTTCTGTTCTCATCTTGGTAGCCAAAAGAGGCTGTTAGTGTTACCGAAATTTTAATTAAGTCTTTTATGACATTTTACATCACGCCAACTTATCTATATTTAAAGCTATTACATAGAACGAATTTGTGTAACTTCTTACTCGGAAGGTTAGCTTCTCAAACTATGGACACGACTGCACTTAAAGTCGCCTGAAATCTAATTTTGCAAAAAATATCTGGTTAAAGGACTATTCGCCTCTAGCCGACGAGAAGAAACTCTAATGATTAAGTCAGTTGTAAGGACCCGAAATTTTATAAAACAATAAAGGGAAATTAAAATTTTTAACTTTTGAAATTTATTATATTCTAATTGATTTCACATTTTAAAATTTATGTGCATGAATTTATTTTACCTTGCATAATATTCTATCCGTCCCATTTTTATAATCTATTATTTCAATTTGGGACGTCTAAAAATGAAAGTCCACTTCCTAAAAATAACAATTGAAATTTAGTTAATTTTTTTTTGCCCCTTTGTTTAAATAAAACTTGTATTGTACACATCAATCAAATCAAGGATATATTTGGAAAAAAAATACTTTTTGCAGCAATGATTATGTTCTCCTAAAAAATTAGAATTCCAAAAAGGGACTATCAATTTGGGACGAAGAGAGTATATAGGGAGTGTGTATTTTGGACTTAGCCCAATTTCTTTTTTTATTATTGGGTTTTGCTAATTATTCCTTAATGGACGGTGAATCATATACATATAAAGATAAACAAACACTAATATCAATACATATTTTATGGATATCTATGTATATTTATAAATATCAATACAAAATTTATGAAAATCAATAAACTTTTTATACATTATCCACTATCTAACAGACAGGGATTAGTATTTTTCTTTACCATTAAACCAACCTAATTCACTTTGTTGATCACCCAAATCCATTTTTGAACCACTTCAATTGTTTTAGCCCAAAGCCATGGAAATGGACCCAACTTACTTGGCCCATATTATGAGAAATCAGTCTTGTACCATAGGCATACCCGCACTTGATCTTTTTCTTCCCTACCATCATTAATCTTCAGTCAAAAACCAAAATCTAAACTCCATCCATGGCTGATGGAAGCAGGAACTTTCCCCTTCCCAATAGAGTTTCGGCTTGGCCACCACTCAACTCTAAACAACCATTATCTCCTGGTATTAAGTCCAAACCTCCTCCTCCATGTTCTGTAGTCTGTTCTTGAATTATTGGACTCTGAAATTTATTTTCTTTCAGTTTAAACATGTGACTGACTATCTGACCACTTTTCTTAAATCGGCAAATATAATTATTTGTTTGGTAATATATCCGCAGCACAAGTGTCGGGCTGCTAAACTGACTTCTAACTTATTTATTTAAAAAAAAATTGAATCCAGTTGTACTACCTTCAATCTTAAAAAAATAATTTAGTCCAAATTAATGCCATCGTCATAGATTTGCAGCTCGAGCGGATTGCCTGGAGTAGTACTACAAAGCCAAATAGTCCTGCTCACTCTATTTCCGTGAACTTCTCCCTCACTACAGAATAAATATTTGAGATCTCCATTTGATTAGAGTTTTAAAAATGACAAAAATTCATGAAATTGAATTGACTCAATTGAGAAAGGAAAATACAAGTGTGATTGTACGGATTTGGGGGCATGTTCGTATTGTGCACGATAAGATATGTTGCACGTCAAAATAACATCATTTTGACATACAAAATATTGCTGACCAAATAATTTTCAGACAATATTTTACGTATCAAAATGACGTCGTTTTGATGCAACACACTTTTAATTGTTTTCATATTTTTTGGTCAACTATGTTCTTGTGGGAATTTATGTGATAGAATATTTATGAAACAATAAATTTTTAAATTTTCATTATAGTTGTTATCCAAGAAAATTTTGGGTATCTAGCCTTGAGAATTCCAAAAATAACATATTATTAATGAGAACTGATAGAGGTTGGTCTAATAGTTAAGGTTAGAGACTTAAGAAATTTGTTAAAATGTTTTAAGATTTTATGTTTGAATCTTTCGGATGTTATCAATTTTTACGGGTCAGTTTATTCAGAGTAATGCTCTGATTTTAATTAGAATCTCCACAAGCGAACGGTAGGATTAGTCCCTCATAAATTAGTCGAAGTACGTGTAAACTAAACGGGACACTCTGAGTTATCCAGAAAATAAATTAATTTACTTATTAAATTAATCTTGATCTAGAGATTATCGAGATTAGCGTAAGCTCAGCCGAAACATATAAAAAAACTGATTTACTTACTAAATTGTACCATTTTCATCCCGATTTGTTTGTCCACTTTTTGACTTTTGAAAGTCCCACAATGTTTATTTATTTTGACTAATTAATGAATCAAAGTCTATATAATTCCCTTTATACCTTTTCTTTTTAAAATTAAAGTGACAATGTTTAAAAAGTTGGAAGGACATTTCTCGAAAACTTTGGAGTTTAAAAGCGAAATAACTGTGACTCTTTAAAAAATTAAATTTCCCAAAATAGATAAACAAAATGGGAGGGTGGGAGTATTTGAACTTTGGTCCTTCAGCACCCACCATTGACGGCATCCATGAACTTCCCATCGGATTCAAGTCCACTCATAGTCTCCGGCGACAGGCACACCACCACGTCCATGCTTCCGCCGCCTTCAAACCCAGAGTAAAACGTCACTTTCCCGTCGAACTTAGTCTCATACCCACTCCGAATCGCCACTGCTTTTCCCATCCCAAACTCATTCTCATACATTTAAAATCGCGGCGACCACCCCATGACCAGACCAAACTGGCCAGAAAATCTTCCAATAATGTATATAAACGGATCCTCTATCCACTTTTCTGCCCATTCTCGCACCCTCGTGGCGGAGTGCCCCGCCACTGCCTCGTGCAGACGCCACGCTGCCCACCCTAATCCTCGCTCGAGCAGTTCGCCGGCTGAGGCTTTTCCGCTCACTATCTGAAACGCATTCCCGAAGTACTCATTTGGCAACGGCGGGTCCATTCGGGTTCGGTTATTTGCAGCCATTACTGCAATTGGTTTCCTGGTCGGGCGGAAGACAACGAGCGCGCGTGACGCACCTCCATACGAGGGCAGCTACGGCTTGAAACAAGGAAATACTGTTCGAATTGGTCTTCAATTTGAGATTGGATATGGATTCCGACGAGAAGTGGAAGATTCTCGTTCTTTGTGGTGGCGATTCGGGTCTGCTAATGCGTTGATCGTGGTGAGAGAAAGGGAGGTTGAGAACAGGGCCATACCTTCAGGAAACCAACGATTAAGAATTCGGGGCCAAGAAATTTCAAACTTCTTTCCTTGTGCACGGAAGGTGTTTCACAAAATGAAGAAATGGCAATAAGATGTTCCATCGACAACCGCGTGGTTGATAGAACAACCAATGAATATCCCATCGATTAGCTCCATTACCTGAACGAATTCAACGACATGATATGCCCATCGTGATTAATCGCCCCGACATGATCAAAGAACGATTGAACAACTGAAGGAACGTCAATGGGTGAAAGAATCAGAAACAGTTAAATCTACAACTGAGTAGGTAAATTTTGCTCCGGGACTGTTGTTGCAATCGATGTAGACTGAGTAAGAATGTGGGTTTTCTTGTTTTAGAGTTGCGAGTCGACCGGCGAGTGGGTAGAAATGAACATGGGTGTGAGAGAGATACTCCTTAAGCTTCTCTAAAAGTAATTTTACAGGGTGTTTTGTTGTGGTAGCTGGCTTGATGAAGAGAAGACCCTTTTGGATGTAATGCATTGAGAGCATGGCTAGATCTTATGCGGCCAATTAGATTGGTAGATGATTTGGTTCTTCTAATGGAGGATACTGTGGTTTGATGAAGCAATCTGGGATAGTTTGAGCAGTTGGAGGGTTCATTGTCAATAGGACTGGAGCGGGGAATAATGTGAAAAGCCAAACTTTTTTTATCACCTTAATCACGTTAACTCGGTTGAGAACTCACTTGTGTTGTATGGAGCATTATGGCAAAACTTACATAGTTGAAAATTAATCGGAAACTTTTTAGTGTTCGGAGTTGTTCTCCGGAATAGGGCATCACCTCATCTCTACTAACATTTTTTTTTTTTATAATTTAGAGCGTCCGAATTAATTTAAGTACATTTCGACTAATTTTTAAAAAATTAATTTCATTGCTCATTAGCAAAAATTCTAAATATAGTCAAAGTGAACTAGTCCTATAACAATTAATAATGCATAAAAGAATTTGAAAAGAGAAACAAACAGTCTGAATTTCTAAGGTTCTAATCAAATAACAAGTCTTGATGGAACTTGTCCTTATTTTTTGCTAAATTATATCCAATCTTCAAAACCCAACACCCAAAAATAAAGTAATAATCTTATCGTCACAAATGCCAATTTGGCGAATCCCACATCATCATTGCCAAGTCAATCTTTTTATTTATAATATTCCAGAAAAAAAATAGTAAATACCATGAGTTTGAGCATGAATTAATTGGATTATGATTTTGTAATGATTCATAATTTTTAAAATCAATATAAATAATAATGATTCATAATTTTTAAAATCAATATAAATAATTTGAGTATCTTTTTATTATTACTCCACGTGTATAATTTTTGTTGCATACGTGTGCATATATATTATGTATATATACTATACTTATTTAGATATTAATAGTAAATAACATTTTTTTTAGATATATGTGTGTGTGTACTTTCGATTTTATTTTCTTACTATATATAGTATATATATTATATCAATAGTGTGTGTATATATATGTTATATATACCTCTCTCTCTCCTGTATCTTCTCCCTCTCCCATCACTCCCATCTCCCCTGCCACCCATCACCTCCTCCATCGGCTTGCATCACCGCCCTACAACCACCCTACCTCTACTCCAAATCTCATCCATGGCAGCTCCATCCCAAGGCGTTGGATGTTTGGGCAATCCTCCCCACCGTCCGCCTTGTCCCCTCCTTTCCTTATAAATAGAACCTCCTCCTCTCAGTTTGCACCACACCAAACCATCTGAGAGCTGCAAGAAGGAAGAAGAAAGAAGAAGAAGTTCCACCCGAAATTACGCCGAATCGACCCGGAGATCAAAACCCGACCAATTGTAAGTCCCTCATCTTGAACTTTGAGTGTTTTCGTGTAATTAGAGGTTTAATGAAGCTTTGCCAGAGGAGAAATCGTCATTACAGAGACTGTCTAATTTTTTCAAAATTCGAATTTCAATCCGGAAAACTGAATCTGCAATCAGATTCGCGACCGGATGGAATTTTGACTTGAATAAATTATTTTCTAAAAATCTAATTTTTATCCTATATTTTTATAAATTACAGATTGTACCCTTGTTATATAAAATTTTGAATTTATTTTATAATTATTATAATTAAACTTGTTATTGTTTATTATAGATTTAATTATTTTATCAATTATCATTTATATTAATTTTACGAAAATAGTCATTGTAAAACCTTACGCTTTTTCAGTTTCCTGCATTTTTACTTTTTTCAGAAAACCATAAAAATTAGTATAAACTCATTTTTATAAATATGTTTATCTTATAACGTGTATCATTAGATAATATTTTTGTGATTTACTATTAAATTTTATTATTTACTCACCCATCTTATTATTATCTGATTTCTGTTTATATATTAGACGAGCATGAATTACTATGATTATTATTCTTATTACTTTGACGCTGATCAATTATTAATACTCAAGGTGTCTCATGGATACCCGAACATAAATACACTAATAATGATATATGATTAGTGGTTGTGGATACATTTTTCATGAAAATATTACGCGTGTCTTGTAACCGTGATGCGACATGAGCCGAGTTTTGACTTCAATGAAATAGTTTGATAGACCCAAACTTTTGTATCACCCAAGCGTTATAATTTAGCCGTGTCATGCATTTAGCCAAATTACGCTTGAGCCGAAGTTATATCTTGTCCTATCGTGCCATTTTTAGCCTAATAATCTTCTAGCATAAACTTTAAACTTATATTGTTTGGCACAGTAGCAAAATGATATAATGTTAGAGAGAGCATATTGATTGGGAACATGACGATTAGGAGCAAGACGATTGGGGTGCAAGGAGGTTGGGAAGCATCGGTAGGTCTGGTGGTCGGGATCGTGTTGATTTGAAAAGCCTATTCAAAATAGATGACGAGGTCATCCTTGGAACAATTGATGGAACTATATGACGTGATCATACTTTAAAAGATTTTATTCGAGTCGAGGACTCATGGAACGTTGGAACTAATATTCACTGTGATAATTACTCTGTTAATTTCAATTACACCATTTCGATTCAAAGTATGTACATACTGTTTCTGTATTTATCTTGTCGCATGGTTAAACCTAGACTATTTTCATACTCTGTATATTATACATCATGTTCTCATGCTAAAACATTCAAAAGAGAATTTAAAAGTAGGGTAATTTATTGAGTATAAAAACTCATGGCGCAACTTCCTTCTGCCTCCGGTATTTGATAACTAAGGTATCGACGAGAATGGAACTAGACCAAAGTGTACACCATACGATGACTCTTATCATGTAGAAGATACGGTAGAGCCGTAGTTCACATAGATTCGTTTTAGACTGCTTTGACTTTATTTTTAAAATCTTTTTGATGTAAAATATTTTTTTTGAATGTATTTCAACTGTCTCTTGTATTAAACTCGTATTTCAATATAATGATAACATTTTAGTTACTTTACTTTTTTTAATTAATATGTCCAAAATTTAGAGCGTTACAGGTTTAAATATTAGTATTTTTTATTAATTATATAGTGTTGAATGATCTCAAAAGTACGCTACAACATTGATCCTTCAAAGTAAAAATGATAACAAAATACTATTATAAAAGACGCCGGAGTAAAGATAAGAGATACAGTATAATGAATGAACAGAGAATTAAACACAAAATATCAAAATAAGAAAATAGATATTAAAGTTATTTGCCATTATATTTGTACTATTTTAATTTTTACATAATTTAAACTAATTTACATAATATAATATTAAGCTATACAAGAAAAAGCCTCGAGTCTTTGCGGAATCTTATCTTTTATACTCAATTCTATCCCTTCTCAAAAAGTCAACACTAGAAAAGAAAATTTTATGTTCCCAAATTTGACACAAACCAGAGGCCAATGTACTAAATCTGACACCCCCATTGCAAAGTCAATACTAGTAATACAAGATTGTAGAGATAATATAAATGTGTCAGAGATCATTCGATACATGTTAAGTGCTTGTTATTTTAAAGAGTTTATCCCTTTATTGTATCAACTAATTTTAAACATATTTGTATCTAAATTTGCACACAAATATTATATTCCTAAACTTTCTCTTCTCATATTTCAAAAAAACAAGTCAACCAAAACAACTACCACTTGCAATGGGAAAACCAATATCTGGAAACAGCAGCTCAATTAAATAGCATATAAAAAGTGCATCATCGTTTTAGATGCTTACATTCTAGACATTGTAGGGTTTTAGAGGCCTAGACTCTGATTCAGCAGTTAATCCTCCAATTGATCCAGTTTTGAGCTTGCAGACCCACCTCGCGCCCACAAAAAAAAAAAAAATTGAACCGGTCACTCTCACATAAATAAAAACCTAAATGAGGGTTATTACTGTCTGTAGAGCAGAAAAGTTCATAGCTTAGCAATAGGAAGAAGTATTTGCCTAGCATTCAAGATTGTCTATCAATCTTTCAACATAAATCGTATCAGGGTACGAACTAATTCTAACAAAACATCATAGTCTTGCTTAACTATTCAGAATTTAGAACCTTTACTTTCGATGACCCTTGAAAAGGTGACACCATTCTCAAGAACCAAAAAGACTATAAGCTTAAATGGAAAGTATGAAACTAATTATTAAATTAAACAAGTTTCTCCCCCATTCCGATCCTGGAATTGGATGAAATACATCAAAAAATTAATTTTTGTTCAAGAATGAAATCTTACTAGAACTGCCCATATTCAGTTCATCCCGCAGAACCATATCACATCCCAGATCTGATGACATCCAATAGAACTTTTCTATTTTTCTATATTAGCTCGAAACGAAAAAATAGAAATTTCTCAAAGCATGCTTGTCCGTCACTGATCAAGACCCTCAAACTACCACTAATCTACATAGAAATTCGAAACTAACATATTAAGGTCAAGCTCCAATCGCAAAAACATTCCAGAGGCTAAGTGCTTAACAGGTAAAGGCCGAAAACAAATTTTTTTAAAAAAAATCTGCAGACATGTCTATTGAAATCTTCTCATCAGAGACACTACCTTAACACAGAATACAAACACTCCAGAAATCATCACAAAATTATCTAAAACCATGGCAAAACAAAGAATATATACAAACTGCAAAATACCACAAGACATGACACAAATCGAAAATGCTATAGGTAAAAGCAAAGTGCACTCACTAATAAAGAAACTTCGCTATAGATTGTGCCCGAACCATATTATTGCAAATAAATTTTACGCAACCTTCGACCTTTAGGAAACAAGGTTGTCATTGAGGGACAAAGATGCCAGGTGGTCAGCCGGGCTGTTGGCCTGTTGCCGAGCAGCGACGTTCCTCAGGACATCCATTGCCTCCGCAACTTTTGCTCTCAGGGCATCAGGCGATTCAAGCAAATGCAAAACCTCAGTCTGGTCCATCTCCAGAAGCATGCCTGTAACCTTGGCTGCCTGTTCATGCTCCAGCTGATCCACGAGTGGGTACAGATTCTCACCCAACATCTGACCCACCCACCAAAAAAAAGAAACGTCAAACGCATCTTATACTACATAACATGCCACACAATATCGGAGTGCTTAACGTTTGGAAGAAAGAATGATAACAGGATTGGAACCAGAAAGCCTGAGAAATAAAATTTTATCCACAAACATGAACCCATCTTATTTTACATCCTTTGCTTCTACAAACAGTGTATCAAAGAATTTTGTTCTTTTTGGGGAACCAAAACACTCGTGCACTTATATTTGATTATGTGTTCTCCTTTCTATTTGGATCTGTTGCAAATTCCTATTTGAGTAGATCATTCTCTTTTTCCCTCCATTCATATCTATTCCATACATTCCATATAAAGAGCTGAAAAAAATTCATGTGATTCAGTAAAAAGAATATAAATTCTGCTACTACTAGATCATCTACATTATTCAACGAAGAAAAACCAATAATAGCACTTTTTAATATATGAGAAAAATAAGAATGATGTGAAAATGCATATCAACTATCAAGTATACTTGGTCGTAGATCCCAAAAAATCCTTTCTGTAAGCTCTCTAGACTTTGCTCTGCTCTGCTTTGGTTGGCAATTTCAGTTCAAAACACATGATAGGTCTATTTGTTGTTCTATTTATCGAGTTGTATTTATTTCTTATTTTATAGTGTCTGTTTAGGATATGGAAGGATTATCGCATCAAATGTAATAAAATGCAAGTGATTTTATTTTAGGAAAGACACTCCAGCGACAAGGTCGAGGTTATAAAATCTTCATTAGGGTTTTTGGATGCTTATGCACTGCAACTGAGATTAAAGAGGCAGAGATTGATAACAACAATCAGCCCTGGTGTTCTGTTGACTATGCCCTTTGACATTTCATTCTGATCTAGAAGTTTATTGTGATGTGTTCATCGTCGTCAAAGGTTTCATTCCATTTCAATCATTCTTTCTGAGTTTTGGAAGGCTTGTGGATTCAAGGCGTAAACAATCAATTACTTGTTGAGGTGAACGAGAATTCGGCAAATCGATTTTGGATCAACTGTGAGGAGTCATAGTTGTGAGTATAAATTATTTTGTAATCGCACAATGCTTATTATAGTTATTTGATTCCTTCCCATGATTTTTACGCATTCAAGGGTTTTCCACGTATATCGCGCATTCTGCTTTTTATGTTATTTCATTTATGTGCTTGTGACTATTGCATGTTAGGTTAGTACTGTTTTTTATTTTCTTTTTGGAGTGGGCAAGGAAGGAGCCAAAATATTAAATCAGTGGGGTCAAAATTTCAATTGAAAACAAGGAATAAATATTTAAAACATGTAAATCTTAAATATCTCAATAAGGAGATCACGTTTTCATTTCTCTTGACTATTTTTTTGTGAAGTAATAACAATTATATTAGATACGTTATGGCAATCAGTAATTACTTGACGAAGCAATTATGCCCATCACTACCATTATCTCACATTTTTTAATATCAAGCTTATAGACATCCAATCTATTTTTTTCCAAAAAAGAAAGATTCAGAAAAGAATTCCTAATTAATCTACATCTCTTTAGCCAATGCATCCCGATATATGCATTTCTCTTATATGTTTTTTTTCACTATAGGTACTTATGCCTTCTAATTCTCCGCAGATCTCTTTCGTTCCCTCACTATTTCTCTCTTTTTCCATTTCTCTTTTGACTATTAATTTTTGTAAATAATTTCCGTATGTCAATGTTGTATTGGATTTGTTGCAGTAACTACTTTGTGAATCAATTACTTCACAAAGCGAGTATGCCCATAACTCCAATTATCTTAGAGCTATAAAGAATACAAACTGTCTTCATGGGGTCTCTTTCTTTCCACTTTTTTGTTTTTTTTTTCTCCATTTATTAAGATAGGGGGTCTTTGTGTAGCAATAATTACTTGTTTTTCCTTTTTCATTTCGTTGATTTGTTTTTTACGGTGACTACAAGAAATCGTGAAATTGGATTGATTTCGAGTCAAAAAATGTATTTAGGACATTCTATTGTAATTATTCATTACACCGATGCTTATCAGTAACACAACTTTCAATTCCTCTCCATTTTTCAATTGGTTGATCAAATAATAGTGAGCATACAATATGTTGTTTTTGGGACATTTTTTTAGTAAATTAAGTTGCATCTAAATGTTGATGTTTGCCATAGTTTATATATTCATCTATAATTGAATCAGAATTCATCAAAATGTAGTTGCTTGCTTTTATGAATTCAGTTGAAAGTGCCTTTGGGCACGGGCAATTCCAGTTTATTAATAAGATACAAGGTTGACTTACAAAATATCCCCGAACAATGATAGAAAGAAAAAAATTTCAATTTTGAGTGCAATGAAGCAAAAAAGTTCATCTGGAAAGACTTTGGGGAAAGTTTATTTTTTTATAGTGTTTGAGCAATAATGCTATTTTTTAGGGGTCAAATTTAATTAATTGACTACAAAGTCGTAGCAAAAATAAAAAGTTTGAACATTTGAGCGGGTGAAGTGACCACACTCCACCTTTATGGGTGGGGGTTGGAGGTTTTCTTCTTTTTTTTTTTTTTTTTTTTTGGGGGGGGGGTGGTTTGGGGTTTGTTCAGTTCCCACCGGCCTGAGCCACAGCTCCACCCTTTTATGTGACAAACAATCAGTGCGGACAATGACATACCGTCCTCTGCTGATCGAGCGGCGCATTCGCAAGAGCAGTAGCCAATGCTGGAATTGGCATAGGCTGTCCAAAAGCGGCATCAAGTGAAAGCATACCGCCCATGTCATACGGAACAGACAGCATGCCCCCAGGATGTCCAGGCATGGGAACGTCTCCCATATTGCGACCAGGTGGGTAGCGATAGACGCGTCCCCTAGGAACCATCTGAAACAAAGAATACCCAGAATTAATAATCTTGTCCTCGGTGGAATAAACAAACCATCAAAGAAAAGAAAAATGGCACCAGCCAAGGATGAAACTTTCGTTTTGATATTTTGTCTTGGTAAGCAAAGAAATAGAAACATTTTGGAAACATTTCGAAAGCGACAAGATAAAAATTGAAACAAGAAGAAATATTTAGGAGGATGGCTTAAACCAATCAAAGTGCATACAAGCCTAATACATAAGGAGTACCAATCAAACATACTTAGATTAATAATAGACTTCACAATTCATGAAAACGAACCAGTAAACAAGTAAACGACAATATGAAGTGAAAATTATCAAGTATTGTCAAATAAATTTCAAGTCCGTTACTTCGTTGTCTTTCCTTCATAAAGCTGGAATTTTGCTATTTCACTAGTGTTTCCTTTCGATTTTTCGGGAAACAAAACCTTATGGAAAATTTGTGTGTTGGAGCGAACCTGTTGCTGCATCAACGGCACAGGCTGTTGTGCTCGTTGCGCAGGACCAGATCCCCGTCTGCCACCAGGGCGCTGACCCTGCTGGACCATCGGTACAAAGAAATTTGGCATAGGGGCCCCACCTGGCCTCATACCCGGAACAAGTTGCTGCTGGTAACCAAATCCAGCCTATACTAACAAAAAAAGGGTGAATTAGAGACCGTTCAAAGCTGCTGCAAACCATCCAACTCGAGACAAAAATAGTATCAATTTTGTCAACATATCGAAAACTATAGACGAGTTAAAAACTATCAATGGCAGAGGAAAAGCTCAACTGAGAATAAGACAACCAAAACTTGACATATGCAACTGGTGTAGCTCTTAAATTTTTCATTTTCATATTCTACTGAAAAAAGATGCACATGCTCCACTTAGATAATTAATAATTCTCATACGTATAGAGAAGTTCGGATGACATTAGATTCTCTTTTTTATCACTAACATCTTAATTTTTGCCCGTGCCAAATAAAGTTACTCTAGAAGATACCCTCATTAAGATAACTATTGGTATACTCCCTATGGACTCCCTATATCCTACTGTCTTACTAGTGAGATTGACACAAAAGCCATGTCGAACAAATGTTGACCTGTTGCATAGGGTTAAAGTTCAACTCACTCATCACACACACAAATCCACACAAAAAAATTCTATCCATGCAAGGACATCTACTGTACAGCATGCTATATGAAAATTCAGACCCGTACTGCTGTCCAGCAGAGTCAAAATACTACGCATAAATAAACAAACACAAGCATACACTGCAATAAATAACGAGGCCAACAGCACCTCAACAAATCCCAAGGGCATGGGAATGACTGTGCGTTGTCCAAGGGAAAAAATTGCGTATCTTTGCTGGTAGTTTTGTATGAAGCCTTTTCAAGGCTTCTGCTCGGGCATCACAAAGTCCAAGCAAAGTTCTAAAATAGGCAACACAAGCAAAGTCATTTTTCATTTATTTTCTTCTTTCCTTTTTTCCTTTTGGCAATGAGGACAGTCCACAAGGCAAAGAATTCAGCTATATCTGGTTTAAGCTCATGTCTCTCCTGGCTCAAACACTCAAGATGAGAGAAGGAAACAGTTGACGAAGACATTTTTCAATAAAAACTGCAGCGAAATGAATCAGCAAGAGCGGTATTTGTCAGCCTGAACTAAAATGCTCCAAGGAATTGGTGAAAATCTTGTGAAACGACAGACAAACAAATGAGCTCCATGATGAAGAAAGTGATGGGGAGACATGATAGTTTTATATTCACCTCTACAATTCTACAAAACCACGCGTTGAAAGAAACAAATGTAAAAGCACGTGTGCGATAAACAAGACATTACAAAAGAGGTGCAAGAACAAAAGATAGTATTCATGATAGTTTGAGCCCCCATAAAAGAAAAAAATAAAGCTATCCTGAACTATCTGATCATGCGCGATGGAGCCAAATTATAAAAGCCATGTGGTGCGGAGAGAGCAGTGCACTGAAACAAGGCCGGCAAATGAAATAAAACAATTTATAAGAAAGAATCTTGCTCTAAGACAGTAAGACACATCAACGAAACTAACTAAAGAAATCCAAATCAGGTCAATGCCTAACAAGTAGGAATGATTTCCTTTTGGTAATAGCTCTTTGTCAAGAATATTTGTCTTCAGCGAACTTTCCCCAGCTTTTGACCAATTCCTTACACTCTCTGAGTCTTGCAGACTAAGGGAATTGAGAAACCAAAAATTTAAAAATGGACGAAATTTGAGAAAATATCCAATCAAGACAAAATAAAAGGGATTATTATCTTAGCTTTTTCGCCTTTGGTGGATCCCATTTTTTGGTATTTTAGGCCCCTCTGCCAGAGGCAAAAATTAAAATCTGGAGAAAAAGTAGGATGAAAACCTCAAAACAGTTCACTGAGGAGAAAATTAAAATCTTGGGAAAAATCTGGACTGTTTGCTTTGTTGCATACAAAAACTGTAAGAAAAACATAAAAAGCACAACTGCGTCAAAGTTTTTCAAGAACAACCGCGTCGAAGTTTTTCTGTGCACAGCTACCAGAAGCTTAGCCACAAGTTGGCTGGTATTCAGTCATTGTGGTTAACCTTAAATAGCAAACCAAAAACTGTAACGTTGAGTGATTTGTTCACATCGCACAAGTGCGTGATCTCGAAGAAAAAGAAAAAAGCCATTGATGGCTGATAAAAACCATCCAAGTTACCAAATCCTTGGCAATCTCCTCACTCTCCACGGTTGTTGCTTTTCGTACCTTCTCTCTATAAAACTACTGTTACCAATTTGATCTTTTTAACACGTAAGATTGCTTCTAACAAGTATCAGCTAATGCTAGACCCAAAATTCAACAACCCTCCGCTCCATTAATCAACAAATTATCTAAGCATTTTGGCAACTGCTAAGAAAACGTTAGGATGAGAGAAGACCTACATTGATGTGTGCTGTCGTGACAAAGAAAGATGTACCAGACCCAATTGACAAGGACACGAGGCTTTGTTTGGCTACATTTACCTTGTATGTATGACTCCCTTTTCCTTTTTTAGGTTTGCTTGCGTAGACTAATAAAGAAGGAATACAAGGTGAAGAAGCTTTAAAAAAAAGGAGAGGGAGTGGGGTACGAGGGAATATGTACATGCATAAGCAACAAAGGAACAAGCATTTTGACAACAAAATCAACCAGACCAATAGGACATGGTCACAAGAACTGTGTCAAGGAAAGGGGAAAGCTTATCGTCTAAAGGAAGCAGGCAGAAACAGAAAGATAAATAGATAAACATACATAAATTAGCGACCAGTCACTACCTGAGGAGGGAGTATAGCAGGAGGTGCTTGCCCATAAAATAACTGTTGTCCAAGGCCTGGAGCACCTGGGGGATACATTGGCATACGGGGAGCAAGCGTCTGTGCCATTGCTACTGGCCGCATTTGGGAAAACTGTTGCTGCATTAAACTAAGATGTTAAATGGAAGGCACAAGGACAAACACTAACCACAATATAGAAGTCTAATTCTTGCAAATGATGGGACAATCAGCACATAGTTACTCAAAGAAACAATCAACTCAGCATCAACTGATGGAAAGACGGGATTGTAGTTGTATGAAGGTGGGAAAGGGAAGGGAAAGGGGAGGTAGAACCAGTTCACAACTACATTCGCTACTCAGCATTAACACCAGTAATTGAAGAAGATCATAAGGTTAATCATGATTAATTCCTGCAATGACGTATAAACCTTTGCAGCTATTTCCTGCAATCCACCACTTAAATTTGTATTGCCTCAAATCCTGATACAAACAACATATACCAAGGAAAGAAAAACTCCATGACCAGCTCCAATTACTCGAACCAAACCCAATCTCAGGATTTGATTAAAGCCAAAAAATTTCAGCTTCCCCGTAATGTTTTTCAACATCATTCATGTGCTTCTAAAGTTGGTAAAAGTGATGTCCCTCTAAGTCGAATACGATGGCCACTGCCCGATAAATAGCAAAAATCTACCACCGGTGCAAATTAACTGCACATCCTACTTAAAAAGACACAACAGGCACAGAAAAAGGTCAAAAGATAACAGAAATGTCCATTCAACTAGAATATGATTGCTAAAAGTCTCAATCCAGATTGGGTGAAACAACACTATTCACAAGAAAATATAGCATGTCAAATAAGTGTGGATTATCAATATCTAAGAGTATCTTCATCCATGTTGCAACGAGGAAATTTTCTACTGCAGTTACCTGCAACCTGGCTCTTCTCTCTTCCTTCCGCTGGGCAAGAGCAACGTAGAGCGGTTTGCTTACAACCATTTTACCATTCATCTCTGTAAGCTGTAGTTTGAAGAGGTAGAAATCAAAAGGTGTATTGAGTATCAACATTCATCATAACCGCAAATACTGACTTACCGCACGAGATGTTTCTTCGGGAGAAGAGAAGGCAACAAATCCCGAACCTCTGCTAATTCCAGTAGGATCACGCATAACCTATAAATTCACCAAACAGTGAGAAAAAAAGGGAGGGGAAAGGGTTGCATCTACCATAACAACAGATGCAAAAACACTTCTTTTTTTGCATCAATATACAGCTATAAACGAGCAGGAATTATTCAAACCTTGCAGGACGTAATTGTCCCATATTCTGAGAACAATTCCTTTAGTTTATCATCATCAATGCCATCATCCAAGTTCTTGACGTACAAATTCACACCTTGAAATTTGTCCACAGTTTCCTTAGCAGTCTGCTCGAACTGGCTTTTCAGTTCAAGTTCTCTGTCAGATTTCTTCTGAGCTTTCCCAACGTACCACTCCATGCCATCAACATTCTTGCCATTTAGAGCCTCAACAGCATTAGCAGCGTCATCAGCATTTTCAAAGTTGACAAAGCCAAAACACTTGGAATTTCCATCTCCATCCCTCATCACCACCACACTAGTTATTGTTCCATACTCACCAAATATTGTCTCGAGCCCTTCTTCAATGGTGAACTTTGAGAGATTTTTCACAAACACATTATTGAATTTTGTTTTGCTCATGGCAGTCTCTCTTTCTTGCTTCCTAAGAAACTGCCCCACATAAACTTGTTTATCATTGATAAGCATCCCATTCAATTTATCAATTGCATTCTGAGCAGATTCATCATTGTGAAATTGTACAAAACCATAGCCTTTAGACTGGCCAGAAGGATCAGTAGCTATCTTGCAAGACAGAATGCTTCCAAAGGTAGAAAAAGTATCGTGTAGTGCTTTGTTGTCAATTGCCTTATCCAAATTCTGCACACAAGTTAAAGCAAAAAGTTAATAAATGCATGCATACACAAAGCAAATAAATCCCACATAGAGTACAAAACAAGCACAGCAATTCCTTTCACCGCCTGTTGAATTTTAAAGTTATTGGTAATGAGTCACGAGAAGTGGAAATTACTTGCAAATTGAGGAATTCAAACATTTCAACCATCGGCCATCTGAGTTTTCATGACAATAAAACATGTGGGTCCCAAACCAACAAAAGCAAAAGAGAACCGCTAACAATAGAACATAGACAAGTAACTTGTCCTAGCATTAGCTCTCATCCAGCCTCAGAGACTGTTCTCCTACAAGTTCAAGCCAATGCAATACATGCAAGACAGCCATTGGAGATGGACCTCTACTTAATTACAAACGATACTCCTCTAACTGGTACATAGAAAAACTTAACTACTGCATTCCAGATAGCTTTTTCAAATTTTTTTCAAGGAGGCAATAACAAAAACATTGTTGGGGGGGGGGGGCGGGGGAGGGGAGTGGCGGTTCCGCCAATAAAGCAAAGAAACCAAAGGTTAATACCTTGATAAATATATTTGCAGCACCACTTTTTCGAATACTTGGGTCACGATGCGAATACATAATCCTGATAGTCTTGCCATTAAGCAGAGTGAAGTTAAGTACTTCCATTGCCCTTGCCGCTGTGATCACATTCAACCAACAATGTTACATATATTGAACATGCATGTTTAATGTGGGTGCACGAAAGGTGTGTGATGGAGAATATTCATTAAGATCGCAAAGGAAACAAGCTAAAGGTACACTGACAACTGGTAACTAACTAATGGCATCTGGAATCTGGGCAGCCCATAAAACGATCACTTACCTAAACTAAATTTCAGAATTGGAAACATGCATCATTTATGTGTAAGTACTACCATACTGGGGTCTCTAAACACGGAAACCCTAAGGCAACTTTCTCTCCAAACTCTATGAACTAATAACATACACAAATACACTTGTCATGTAATCATTTTCTTTCCAACTAGAATGAAACTATTACAATTGGAAGTTAGTTGATCACTATGTTACTACATACTATATCAAAACCATAATGTTTTGACCTTTCAATTCCCTTAATTAAGGTCACCCTGTGGCACTTATGTGGAAAATAGACTTAATATTTGCATAATTAAAAATAGGTCAACATTTATCTTTCTAATTAACTTTTTCACTGATAGGGCAACGTTAATTTCTTCAATTTCTTTAACCAATTGCACAAATAGTTTATTTGCTGCATAGTACAGCAATCAGATTTTTTTAATCAGAACAGGTTTGAATTGTTTTGGCCATGCATTTGGGCTGCCGCACTGGTCAGTAATGTTAAAAAATGATTTATGCTCAAAGAACAAGGCAAATGCGGCTAGTATAGGGCACAAAAAACAACAGGGCAAAATACATAAGACCACCAATGCAGAAAGCAAGAAAGTAAATGGTATGCACATAATTTCCAATCTAGTGGTGCTAAGCTAACTAAAAATGCATATGGTAAATCCTTTAGACATAGCCAAAACTAAATCACTGATAGAAGAACAGTAAATGCTTAAACTACCAAACATGATACATTTCATACTCTTTACCGAAGCAACTGTGACCACAAACTCCATTTGATAATTTTAAGATAGAGAAAACGTGCGGTTTTGTAGTTGCAACTAATGACTATCTGTCTGAAACTGTTATTCTTAATAAAAGAATCTCCAAAGGCCTACAGGAAAAAAGTCTAGCCACATTTACTTTCACGTTTTTTCCTCTTCATAATTTGGCTGGCTAGATATAACTAGCCAATTTGATTAGACAATGGAAAAGCAACACATAATCAGCCACCGCATTAGTATAGCATATTTTTCGTGTATTTGGGCTTGGCAAAATGCCAATTTCCAAGTAGTGTTGGAAGAACACAAACACAACAAGTGACTATAGATTGCACTAATTGTGTACTTTGAATGGGGAAAATGCCTGTCAATGTTGGAGTTGTTCTAAGAGCTACATACATTACCCCATAACATTGAGCCATCTATTTACAACTAATACCACTAATGTGCCCACAATGATACTAACTACTTCATGATCATCTCCCAGTTACCAAATAGAACTTTGTTCAATTTACCAAATTAGGAAACATAAATTTAGCAAAATTTGTCCAGACTAGTCACCATCAAATAGCATTAGCGCTAAGAGCTACATTACCCCATAACATTAAGCCATGAATTTACAACCACTACCACAAATGTGCTCACAGATATACTAACTAACATGATCACTTCCCAGTTACCCAAATAGCACTTTGTCCAATTTACCAAATTAGGGAACATAAATTTAGCAAAATTTGTCCAGACTAGTCACCATCAAATAACATTATTCAACAATCAATCAACTTTAAACAGAACCGGTAATTACACGACACTGACCATCTTGAGGGTTGCTGTAGTTGACATAACCATATCCGAGAGAGCGGCGAGTGCTCAAGTCCCTACAAACCCTAACCGAGACCACCTGTCCCACCTGGTTGAACAGATCATACAACTGCGAGTCAGTCACGTTGAAGTCCAAGTCCCCAACGTAAAGCGACGTCGTCACTAACTGGTTTGCACCACCCCCACCCCCACCCCCACCCCCACCCCCGCCGGCCGCCGCCGCCGCCACACCGTTCGGCCCCGGTACATAACTCTGATGCTGAACCTGGATCTGCGCCATTACAAAATGCCTCTCTCTTTACCTCTTTTTCAAATTTTTACCCCTTTTTCAGATTTCTTCCCCTCTCCTCCAGGTAATGTAATGAAACCCTAAAGAGTGATGCGAAAAAAAAAAGAGGACGCCACTCAAACTCGGTGGGTTTTTTCGGCGATTTCTTCAGAACTTGTGTTCTGGTTTTATGGGGAGAGGAGAGGAGAGGAAAGGGTAGAGTGAGGATAAACCGTCGGAGATCCGAGCGCCGGCGAGGGTAGAGAAGAGACGCGAGAGATGTTTTTTTTGGAGGGCAAAACGAACTGAACCGCAAGGGGTGTGACGCAACTGCGTCGGTTATATACTAAGAGTCGCGGAAGCCCTAATTTAACCACGTGGACCGTATCCGGACCATTGGATGGTTTCGCGCGCGCGAAAATTTGTTGTGATAAGTGAGGCCATGATCTGATGCTTTGCACTATGAATTTTGCTGTGGAAAACTTTGATGACGTGGAAGAAATCTGTTGCGTAATCGTCAAGTTTCTACAGCATCGGATAATCAACGGAGTATCTGATTATTTTGACGTTTTGACACGGAAGTTTGAACTTTGAAACCGTCAATTAGCATGCTTTCGTTGGGAGAATCTAAATGCACCCTCTCCATTTCCTTGTACACACACTGCAAAACTTGGAGGTTTGGCCTAATTTTATTGTTCTTATTTATTTTTGTATTTTTTTAATTTTTGCATCTTATTTTTAGAGATTACTGGATTGACTTAAGGAGAGTAATCTGGTTTTGCGTCTTACATTTTGTTTATTTTAAATCTTATTTTTGGACTATTAGTTCATTTTATCTAGAATATAATTTAGTTTTGTGTCTTACTTATTGTAAATTTTGCATTTTATTTTTTAATGTTAATTTATCTTACGAGCGTATTCAAAAAAGTAAAAAAAATTATATTTGATGGTCAACTGTAATATAATATTAATTTTGTCTTAATGAGAGTAATCGTCAACTTAGTTTTTTGACCATAAGACTCGTACAAGATGGATGGTCTTTTCTCGTGAGATCTTCTCTTCGTGATTAATGATGCGTACAGATTATTCCTCAGATGTACCATGTATTTTCGAAGCATGAATACATGAAAATACATTGTGAACACGATTAATCTGAGATGAAAGTGTTAGGCGGTGAGCGGTGGGGGATGGATGACTTCACCCTACGAATATATCCAATTAGAAAACCGCGTAAATTTCTCATGTCTTTATATGTGTGTGTATGTGTATGATTGATTATGAGTACAAACAATAACGAAAATCATCTGTGTTGAGACTAGATATTATATTGTATGAAATTGTAAATATTTTTGTAATTTACAGATAAAAAAGGTTGATTAATTTTAAAGTTTAGAGATAATGTAAGGACATTTTGAAAAATAAAAGTGAAAATAAACCCTTCTAAAATTACATTGCCAGTTTTTTAGGCAGCCTATATCGGTAAACTCTAGTTAATTAGGCCTAATGGGCCCATATGAAACATAAACGTTCGGCAGCCTCTCTCAATTAACTCTAGTTAGTTGGGCCTAATGAGCCCATATAGAACATAAACGAAGTTCTCGGCCTCGTTTAACTCCAAGCTTCGAAAAAAACTTTATTAAAGACTCGCATAATTGCATGTTATTAAAAAAAAAAATGTTCAATTAGACCTGTTTTATAAGTCGCTCATAATCCTCTGATCATTGACTTTGGCATTAGAGGAATGTTGGTTGATACTACAACGGTGTCTTTAATTTTCTTGCGGGTACTAGCCAAGGAGGGAACAACGGAAGCGTTATCAAAATCGTATTACTATTCATACGGATAACTTTCATATATTTTCATTTTTATTAGTTTTCTAAAACTAATACATTTCCATTCAAAGCTCAAGTTTCCCCTAAAACTTAATTAATTTTTTTTCAAATGCTTGTAATAAAATATTTACCACTTGTCCTATTTAAAAGTATTCTCGATATCTTTTAAAACACTTTTTTGTTTTTTATCAAAACTCTTGCGATAATCTGAACCCCATGATTAAATCAACAATTCAATCAAAGCCTTCCAATATACTAGTATGATAGTTTGTGAATACATATTTTTTAAATTCGTTGTGCCTTATAATATAGATGATCATTTATAAAAATTAATGCCCTAAACAAGGACCATATGGCTCTTCGTATCGCAATCAAACAAATGTTGTCACGAGTCTTCTTTCTCTCTCATTCTAGGATGCAGATCAATCTCTTTAATAAAACCAAAGTTGCTATCAAATTTGACATTGAACATAACTTTGTTGACATTTTGCAGCAATTTTGGCTCATTGACAAAACAAGAATTTTGCCCAAACGTTTGTCAAATTATGTACTTGAGAGCCAATATAGGCTTCCAAACACTTACTAAGCAAGCGAAAACCTTTTCATACTCAAGACATTTTTTTTCGGATTTTCTTCGACTTCTGCTTCTGATCTCATTACTTTTTTTTATAAACAGTTTTCTACCTTACTATATTGAGAAATATCTTTTCGTACCGTGTAGGACTTACTCTTATACGTTACTTCATGAAGATCTAACAAGGCCCAATAGATAATATACACACACACACTCCATATAATTCGTACATAGATACACTTGGATTTTGAGAGAGCTGTAGTGCACTTTCCTGTATTGTACGTGTACGTGTAGTGCAGGCAAAATAACATAATTTTATCTACTTTGCCCTTGAAATTGCATCGTTTTAATCCTATGTATTTTCATAACAATTCGTGACATAAGTTAAAACGATATAATTTCGAAAACAAAACAAGTAAAACTATATTATTTCATCTGCACTATGTGCATTACAGGAACTGTATCCCGTAAATCTACACTTACCCTTTTCCAATTTGAAAATGGAAGTGTATATGTGGGAATGGGAAAGGAAGAAGAAGTGGGTGCTTGGACTTCAGTGTTCTTACCTTTCACCATTTTCAACCTAAAAGCTTGGTTTCAACTATTGTCAAAAGGACAAAATCACCATCACCCACCGGAAGAAAAAGAGATCCATATACCATTTTCCAAGGGAACAATAAAGCACTTTGGTGAATTTCCATGCCAGGAATATCACAAGAGATCCAGGAGTGGGTACATAAAGATAGTACAACTTTTTCTTTTCTATTCTTTTCTCTTTCCCCAAACAAAGAAAGAAGAAAAAAAAAGAAAGAAAAAGCACATAAAACCAAAGAGTGAGATAAGAATTTTCCAACCCCTTCATCTGCCTTCCGGATGTAATGGGAAAAGCTCCAGAGTCTTGTTTCCCTCCTCTTTACTATGTTCCTTGTCCTCTTCCAAGTGTTCAACCATCCAACTCCTATTCTTCCTCTTGTTTGGACTATTTTCTTCTTCTCTCTCCTCATATCTCTACAACAACAAAAAAAAAAAAGTCCACTAGCATATTAAGAATATTGACATAGAAATTGTTCGCATAAAATACACAAAACACCCGTATTGGACGGATCATACGAAATTCGAGACCAACACTAATATGGATTTTCTTTATTTGTTTTGAACATATGGCGACTAGTTATAGCAAACTCTTTTGAACGTGTACATAAGATAGTAGATCACAACAAAAACTTCGCAGAGGACAAGGTTTGAAGGGAGCGTCAATAGCATGATTCGACCTTTGAACCTTTGGACATATAGAAGTAGTAGTTAGCATTTCTCAAATTTTGCTTCATAAAAAGACACTTGGTATCTCTAATTAGTCTGTCAGGCAAAGACAATATAAGTGGAGATATTTCAGGCCTTCCTAGGATAGAGGAAATGCTCATATATTTTGTTTTTTTTTTTTTATTCTTTTATAAGAATTCATTCTGTAAAAGTTATAGCAATATTAGAGTAGATGGACGAAATGAGCTACCAAAGGCGTTCAAAAAGAGTGTCAACAGATTTGGTTGAAAGGTTCGTTTGAACGAGTGTATGTTAATGGACTTAGAAGAGACGGAGTGGTATGGAGATTTAGCATATAGAAAAGAGAGGATCCATCTAGGATACAGTGCGCTGAACATGATTTTTTATACCGAGTCCTTCTATTTTGGAATTTTATCCACAAAATTAAGAACCGATAGCATCAACATGAAACTACGAGTTTTTCCTTGGTTGACCGGATTCCCTACGCGTCTAGTAGAAGAAAGAATTTTGAGCTATATACCCTTGTATCCATAGGTATAGCGGTAATGGTGGTTGTGTAAGTTCCACGACAATGGCCGCGGCCAAGGCTCCCGCGCTTCTGCTTCTGCCTCTCGCGTGCTTTGTGGTTTTGGAACCAGTAAAACACATTCTTCCCTTCGATCTTGCCGTACTTTTCGAGCCGAGCAGTGATTTGTTCAATTTGTTGGGCATTCGGAGTGCGCATTCCACCCCTATAAAGCATCTCTAGTATCCCTATCTGTTCCTGCGTCGGATTCCACCTTGTCCCTCCCGGAAGCGTCTCCACCTGCACAATATGTCAGATTCATACATCACTAACATTACAAAACATCAAGTTTTTTCTTAACTCACTATGGAATAATATCTTTTTGATTTCTTCCACCCGTATCGGGACACGTAACGCTATGCATGACGCTTTTGAAATTATCAAATGTTCCGTTAAACGAACTAGTTATAACGGTTGTGAATTTTTAAAATTATTTTTAACATAAGCATTAAGTGTTTGCATAGTTGTAATGGTTGAGTACTGGCCATAAGAGCTGTGAACCAGAAATAAAATATTTCGTAACGAAAATCGTCCGGTACACATGTAGTTATTGTCAATCCCACCGAGTGGAATAATATCACAAGGCCAATACGCTACGTAGCGACAGATGAGGGACCCTCCGAAAGACTTTTTTTCAGCTCCTTATTAACCTAACCTTACATGTTACAGAAAAATAAGTCAAAATAATCTACGTTCTTAAAACTGAATCAAAGTCTCCGAGCCTAGAACGCGAGCGGATCACATGTTCCACCAAAGAGATAGTAGGGGTCTAGGAGTCCTCCGGGCCTTTCTCTTTGTTTCGATAAAAGTCTCAACGCTCTCGGGGTTTAAGTTACGACATCACAAGTTACGAAATTCATGGTCACCTGAGGTGTTTCTGGCTTATGGTCTGATTTTCTGGGACCACTTTCGGGTCTAATGAAGCTCTTGAGATCAAAAGCAGCGGCGGTGGCAGTGGCGTTGGCGGTGTCCGGAAGCTTGGGAGCAAGAGGGCGTAAGCGCTTGCAGCAACCAAGGGAGAGGAAGCTGAGGGGTTCGTGCTCCCAAAGGAGTCCACGTGCGAACTGATTTTGAACCTTCATGCTTGATGATCCCATGTGTGGATATGATATGATCTGATAAATGATATAGAGAGAGTGATATTTATATATAAAAGTCGTTAAGGAAAAAAAGATTATAAATAAATAAAGAAAGAGGACAAAGTGGGAATTGAGTTGGTGTCCAGAAGAACACGACCAAATGATGAGGTGAGGTTGACTTGAGGTTTCTATATTCAAAAGAAGAAAAGAATGAAAGGATAAATTACACTTTTGCAGTTTTAAACTTCCACCAAAATATCACATTGCACCCATTTAAGTTTTGTAGTCAATTCTGACAATTTAGTTTGAGAGTTGTTGAAGCCATTCATTCTATTTTGGCGTTGCATTAAAAGATAGAAAGTTATTATGTGGCCTCAGACAAAATATAAATTTGTTTAATAATTTAAAGTATCGTCACGTAGTATTGGTCGAATAACATAGCTAGGGACGCCCAACACCCTCGTCAAAATTTGAGTAAAAACACATAAGATTAGTTAGAAACAAATTAAGATCAAAGTAACACTAAAAACTAAAAATAACGTAGTAAAAAAATAATGTTCAATGTTTAAAGTCCAAAATTAAAAAATTAACACATAGAATCTCGAAATTGATGTGAAGTAACATGACTAATATAAGTCAATTTTTCTTAAATAATTTAGTAAGTCGATCGGTCTATCAATTAATCAAGATAGCCAATTAGTCATTGCTTAATTTTGGATTAATATCTAATATTCGTCTAAACATAAAGTCATGGTGTCAGAGCGCCATTGTTTAGAGCGTAGGTGCCAACTAGTCAACACACAGCAGCCTAGGTAGTGCTTTAGAAAAATAAGTAGTGCTTTAATATCCTTTCGTATCATAAATTGACGAGCAACTCATACATTTAATACTAGACTCTGTATAAATTTGTGATAGAAAAGAATGACATGGCATCACATAGTGGTGCTCCAAAACTATCCAATAACTTTTCCACAAAAAGAGGCCACGTAGACATTGAACAATTGATGGAAATAATAGCCTAACGTTGGTATGTGTCCCTTGGCACTTCGTTAGTTATCGTATCTTATTTGTTAATTATCATGTGTCTAAATATATGTCTAATACAAAATAAGCAAATAAGTCTAAATTTATGTATGAAAAAAAGAAGAGTTTGAATCTAGACACAAAATTAACAAAATAAGAGCATAAGCAAATAAAATTTGATAGCCAAACAGGTCTTCATTGTTACGTACATCTACCTCTTTACATGCCAATCGTTATTTTCCTCACGACTAATATACTTAGGGATGAAGATACGTAATGACAAGTGAATAAATCAAATGTTTTTGGAGAGGGAACGTCATTGTACCGATTGTTGGATTTCATGTAGTGCGACATAAAATGCATGGAAGAGAGGTTTAAGTAACAGAACAAGAAATCAGTAGTGTAAAGTGAGATTTCAAAGAGTTTATGGCTGAAAATTGTAATTTACCAAAAAAGGCACCATGCATAATTAATCATGTTTTAGAGAGAGAAAGAGAATGAGCGTGTGGGTGGTGAAGCGCATATGCGTGTAGGTTGGCTAGTCTAATCAGGTCATTTTACTTCTTGCTTTCATGATAAGGTTTCAAATGCTTTTCGGTGGCCTCTCTCTCTCTCTCTCTCCCCCCTTAACTTTTGCTCTATAAAGTGAAGGAGAGGGAATGAAAAGAGATTCCTCCAATCCCAAAACTTGAAAATAACAACTCTTTTTCTATTTTTTTGGCTTTTTTTAGATACGGATATGTATGGGTGATCCATGTAGAAGAAGAAGAAGCGAATGCCGTTTTCTATGTGGTAGGCAAAAAACAAAACACATGTATAACCAAATCTATCTATTTGATAGCCCATATCTCTCTCTACCCTTCTCTCTCTCTCTCTCTCTCTCTCTCTGTGAATCCTTTTTCTTTGGGAACTGTATATATTTATGTAGCCACAAATTTCCCAAATACTTTCTATTTGTTAAGACCCCCCACCACCACCTTGGCCGCCTCCTATTTTTTTTATACCAATTTTATATCCAAAACTCTTGATTCTAACACTCACCACAGTCATATTAATTGATCGATGATTATGTACTAGTGTTAAAAGGAGTACACTCCTACATTGTTTGAATATACAATAGACATAATCTTTCTTCTTTTTTTTTTTTGGTAATTCGAAAATTATATAAAACTAGGAAACCAAAGACAGAATTAGAACCATATTAGGCAAGAGGTTACATACCCAAAACAATCCCAGACTACTACAGAGTCTTAGTCTAAAATCTGCCTAGTATTTAGGCCATCCCTTAAGAGGAATTCCCGAATAGATACGGGGTTATTTTCAAGTACATTCAGTTCTTTGCCTTGTTCGGCCCCTATTCTAGCGAGGTGGTCTGTGCATTGATTCGTGTCTCTATAGATGTGGGCTAAGTGGGAGTTGGTACCATCGCGGAGGACCTTGTCATCATGAACGATAGTATTCAAATTACTGCAGGGATTGGCTCCTTTATTGATCATTTTGACAGCTACAATAGCATCCGATTCAATCTTCACATTCGATAGACCTTTCTCATGAATGATGACCAGACCCTTATATATTCCCCATAGTTCAACTTCCAAACTTGTGGTACAATATATTCCCCACATTCTTTCGAGAATTGCCATACAAGTCATAAATTTATAATCATAGCCAGATTTATAGGGTATAAAATTGATGAATTATATTCTCACAACTATAACAAAATACCTGGTTCTCCGCCGAGATTCGTATACATACATCGAAGGATTATTTCCTAATATATTGTACCTTTACGTGAATTTTACGAGTTTAATATGTTAGAAAAAATAATTTTAGAACATATATTGGTTTGTTTAAAGTGATAGTTGCACTAAACATGTTCTAAGAGTTAAAGAAAATTATATATGTTATTTCAATAAACATGATACCCATTCTAATCAAACTTTAGAAGATTTGATATCTCATGGTGTGATTTTTTGACTGGAAATATAATTTTAATATTTTGAACGACTTGGTTCTGTTGCCGGGTTATGCACTTGAGTCTCTCGGTGAGAGTCGACTATCCTAGTTGGTTTGGTGCCCCACATTAAACATGAGAGAACCCTTAATTTCCGATTGCAAAGTGCAATATTTGAAAACGCTTAAAAGTCTCCAATATATAGACTGAGTCTGGTTAGTTTCGGGCTTAACTACCCGAGTGTTTTTAATTGCAACATTCTATATGGTGAAAGTATTCGTAAATTGGTGTCCTGCTCCGTATGTTAATTGTCAACAAGGAGTGGTCGTAATGTTTCGGAAGCCATTCTAAGGTTCCAATGTTTGGAACACTTTGAGTGTTTAAACCTTTTCTTCAGAAGATATCTTAGTACTTGTTGGACACTCAGCATGGAAATGTGAAAATGAATTATTTCACATGAAGGTTTTCTCTCTTAAACTTGAAGAGATTATTTTTAACTCCTTGAAACAAAAATTTACTATTTATTTTTGTTTTTGGTAAACTCTAATATGGGTTAATAGTTGTGACTATGTCCCAGTCATCATAATTATGTGAACAAATTCTAAATAGTCACATAATTGTGGGGGAAGAGGAGTTTTTGGTGATCACTCTCAATTGTGTATTAGCTTTGTGCCAGAATTTAGATTAATTATAAGATTCAATCAGAAATTGCATGGGTATAGAGTAGTATGCATGGTAAGTCTTGACGTGACATTCGTAGACATAATTCCATACAACACTTGTTCTCATTTGAAATTAGTATATGTGATACATAAGGTCAAAGGACAAAATACGAATCTGTTACCCAAGGGGTGTTGACTAGAGAACAAGTGAACGTGTCGAGGGGAATGAGGTTTAAGCCTATTTTTAAGAGTTGCCTCAATGGAACCCTACCTAACTGACTGGAGATCCCAAGATCTAGGTTCAAAGGGACAACGAAATTGTGTGTGACTCAGTAATATCACTACGGAGATAACTTCTCCTACTCATTCTTAGGATACAACAGTGATGCCTGCAGCGTTATCCAAGGTAAGTTATGCTTTTAATGATTCTCATATCTTGGAAATTCAAGTGGAGTATGATAGGATGCTCTTAATGAAAAGTCACCTATATGAGTGTGAAGGGGCTGCTTTTATGAGAATGATAAGGCTTAATTCTCTAAAGCACTCATAAAATCAGGAATTGTCCAGGGCCAAAATGGGCACAATCGTAAGAACTAAATGTGTTTAAAAAGATCCTGTGTAAATTTTATTGTCTTGATTTACACAAAAAACTGAACAGTTCAAGGCATCATGTTCACTGATTAGCGAGTAAATCCGATAGTCTTTCATAAGGGAAGGTTCAAAGCCAAAAGCTACCTATCCTATGCAGGAGATTTTCATTTGTACTCTCTCTGTCGTCTGCATCATTTTTTGCATTGTTCATCCAACCAATTTTTATTTATATGGGGGATTGTTGGAAAAAATAATTTTAGAACATATATTAGTTTGTTCAAAATCATTAAAGATTGAATAGAAAATTAACTCTTATTAATTTCCAATTAATATTGGTTGACAAATTTCAAATAGAATTTATTTCTATTGAATTTTATATGATTTTATTGTATTATTTATTAGTATAAAGTCATGTCTTGTCGTTAACATTTATTCGGATGAATAGTTATGTCACTTTATTTCGTGACGAAATAGTCACGAATTCTTCTATATAAGAGTGCTCCTTCTATTTGTTAAATGAACTTTTTAAGGAGACACATGTTGGAGTATTATTTGGATTGATTTTTCATTTAATGTTTCGAGGTTTGAGTCTTCATATGGGAAAGTATAAGTTCATTATTTGGTTCACTAGGCCCATCGATTGGAGTGCTACTTCGGTGGAATTCGATCATTTTATCCTAAAAGACAGACGCGTATTCAAATCGTAAGCACCATAGCAAAGGCAAAATTTGTCTAAGGACATAGTGTCTAACACTAAACTTGATTATTTTCATGCGATTTTTAGGTTTTATTTTTTCTATGATTTCGTTATCTTTGATTTCGTTGTTTATGTCACGGTAACACAAAAAATACATATAACTTTTCTAAAATAACATACATAGACTAAGAAATTTTAGTCAGGTCTACATTAATGCAAAAACTTTGTTGAATTTTGAAGCTTGCCTGATTGACTTTAGTTGCCACCTCGCTTATTATTACTTGGTGATATAAAGATTTGAAGATATAAATTTATGTAATGTGTGACCACCGATATAACACTTGTGCTCTTCTGCGTTTGAACTCTTTTCTTAAATAATTTATCGTATAGATATGCGTGTTTAGGTGATTTCACACCTCTTGTCTTGTGATTCGTGCTTTTTTTCGTGAATAAAATGCATAAGTCTTTTGCAAGGATCATAACAAAAGACAAATTAAATAAAATTATGTCGGGTATATGTTCTTTTTGTATCGTCAAAATATTCGAACGACTTTAAAATTATTTTTAATTTAACGCGGGTTTTGGATACATGTTATTCAACTTTTGTTGTGTATTTCGTGGGTAATAATGATAGCTTTGTTGACATATATCCCACCTATATGGACTAACAAAGTCTGGATGTCGTGGGTAATGTCCTTTTTCTTCGGCCGAATGTGATATCCGATCGACAAGGCTGATACCTCCTCTGTCCATCAATCACGACAAAACCCAATTCTCCTTGTCTCTATCTAGTCACATAGGTGTCCATAATTCTGTACCTAAGCCTGTAGATTGTTTATCGGGTCATGTATGACAGTACGAGTATCATGCTCGAGCTAGTCTGTACTAGGCCGGACTTATTAGGCATCAAATTGGGGTACATAAAATGTTTGACTTGGATTTGGCTTTGTCGAATCAAAGAATAACTAAAGATTTAATCTTTCTTATTATAGTCTTGTTAATTAGCATTTAATGGGCGATGAATAATATACACATAATGATAAATAAACACCAATAGCAATACATATTTTACGAATATATATTAATACATATTGAAGGATATCAATACGTAATTTACGAATATCGATACATTTTTTTATACATTATCTATCGCGTAATGGATGATGGTTAGCATTTTCCTTCTTCTTATCATGATGAGTCGTTCGCCCAGTTTGCTACTAGACTGTTTTCGAGCACATGACCAGCGTGTGTGACAGACCAACGGAGAGTGGTCGGAATGATCATGGTACAACAACTTCGTAATTCCACAGAACCGACCGATGACTTGGCACAGTCGCGTGGGGTACGATCCAACACTTGATGCACCATGCATAATGTTAGAAGCAGTTGTTTCTAATGTTGTGGTGCACAAGATAGTCAAGGACAAAACTACATAGAGACCGGAGGTGGACCCCCCAAAAAAAATTTAAAAAAATTATGTCCTAAGTATAAATTTTAAAAATTATATTTTGGTCTCCTAAGTTACATTTGACCTCCTTTCTTTTCAAAAAAAAATCTCGGTCCCTCCAAATGCAAAATTCTGGTTCTGCCCCTGAAGATAGTTGTTCTAGACGTGGTGCACA
This sequence comes from Arbutus unedo, assembly GCA_014822125.1. Classification (NCBI taxonomy): domain Eukaryota; kingdom Viridiplantae; phylum Streptophyta; class Magnoliopsida; order Ericales; family Ericaceae; genus Arbutus; species Arbutus unedo. Next base: position 1,878 of record JABCMJ010023764.1, on the reverse strand, counting down.
AGGTAGTTGGTCCAAGCGTTTAACCGGTGCACGACTCAGTGGTCTCAGAAGACGTGGTGCGCGCACCCAAGGTAGTGCTCTATATAAGGTAACTGAGACATGTATTACAATGTACATGCTATTACTCACTCTCAAGGATTTTCTGTTAGAATTTTTTTTTTCAAAAACTAACTTAAGCATCGAAATACGTACCTCTAGCTACCTTCGGCTAGTCAATATTAATTGATCAGTTTTTTTACAATTCAAGTAAGAAAAATTCAGTATAAGCAATCCAAGAGAGATCTATTGAGTTTAGGACTCTAAAAATAGTATTACTACGGTGTAAGTGTCTATAATAAAATAAACAAAAGAAAACTAAACCAAGACAAATGAGTTTAGACAATTCCTTAAGCCACAATTGTATATAAGTTTCTAAATCAATGATGTTTTCGAGATTTTGACCTATAATAATGAGATAAAAACAAACAATTACGGTGTAAGTGTCAATAATATAATAAAATAAAATAATAGGCTTAAACCAAGCATTTTTTATCTAGGATAAATTTCACAACACTCCCTCAATTTTATTAAAATCACACTGCATACTTCTGTATTTTCTGAAATCAGACTGCATACTCTTTCTTTTTTTATTTTGTGTAAACTTCAGCCCATTTATTTGTTGACCAACAAAAAACGCTGACATCTAAAGAATAAGACATGAAATGCCAATACCATTTTTACCCCTTTTTAAGACCATGGTGTGAAAATGTCTTTTATATTATTTTTTTGTCTTCAGCTTATTTTTACACAATTGAACAAGGCCTTATGTACAAAAACATCAAATATAATCTAGCCAGCAAAAATTTTAGGCATCAAAGTGATATGAACACTGGTTGGTCCTAAATAATTAATACTAACACAACTTCTATAATCTTAAATAAATATGAGTTGTATCAATTTTTACGCTACATGAGCAAAAAAAAAACACAACTAAAGTCTCATACTTAAGATAAGTATAGCCTAATTTTAATAGCGCATTATTTGTCTTTATTTAAATTTTTTTGCTTTCGCAAATTTTGTGTCAATTTTTTTGGATTATTGGCATCTTGATAGGAAATTTTATTCTATCAAACTAGCATTTTATTTAAATTTATATACAATAGAAACATGCTAAATTAAATAAATATAAACTCAACGAAATTTTAATGATTGATGAAAAAAGAGAACCTAAAATGAATTTTTTAAGGGCAAAAATTTCATTTTCATATAATTATTTAAGTTGCACGTTATATTGAGTATAAACGGGGGTATATTGGTAATGCAATGTGCCAAAAAATCACTTGTCAAAGTAGGGTTATGCAATATAATTCTAAAAAATACAGAGATATGCAGTTTGATTTCACTAGAATTGACGGGATGTTCGTAAAATTTACCCTACAATAATGGATCATATGGAAGTACTACAATTTCGTTGCTATTTTTGTCCAATATCTTTAGGGTAATTATATCTTCTCTGGTTGAATTAACGAAATGGGGGCCCTGCTGTCTAGTCTAGTGCACATATCAAGATATGTTTTTTTTTTTGCTAAACAAATCAAGATATGTTATGCACTAAAACGGTGTCATTTTGACGCACAAAAAATTATCCAAACACTGGCTGAGGCTCCCAAGTCCTAAATTAACATGTCATTTCTTGAAGCTATGACTGTAATGATCTATAAATTTTAATTGATTTAATAAATAATTTGAGCATCTTTTTATTTTTAGTCCGCGTGTATAATTTTTATTGCGTACGCGTGCCTATGTGTATTATTGTATATAATATATATTTTTTATTTAAAATTTTTCTAATAATATATATAATGTGCACAACAGTCTCTCTCTCTCTTTCTCCCCACC
>JABCMJ010023754.1:0-13538 GCA_014822125.1 Arbutus unedo | reverse complement strand
GGTTCCACACCCCTTTTTCACTTCCCTCTACACCTCAAACATATCTAGATACTCAATTTACATCGTACACTCCAGTATGGATCAATTTACGACCCTTTTATCGTATAAATTTACGAAAATTTCCGGGTCCTTACAATATCATGCTTGTCTTTCCTAATAAATAATGAAGTATCTACGAGTCTGCTATAAAATCCATTGTTAGTAAGATATACAATTAAGCGTTCATAACAAGCTCTAGGAAATTGTTTCAATTCACATAATGCTTTAACTAACTTATACACATGGTTAGTATGTTTAGCATCAATGAGTCAATGAGATTATTTAACATAAACGTTTCATTCACATATCCATTTGAAAAGACACTTTTAACATCCATTTGATGTAGAATGAAATTCCTATAACATCCATATGCTAACAACTTTTAAATAGATTGTAAACATGTGATGGGTGCAAAAGTGTCTTTGTAATCTATTCTTTCTTCTTAGTAATAACTTCCTTGTAATCAAGTTTGTTTCTGAAAACCTAATTTCCCAATGATAGGGTGATCAGTGGGGAGAGGAACTAAGTCCCAAACTTTATTTCATTCAAATAGATTTAGATCTTCTTGCATATCAAGCATCCAAGATTTAGCATGTTCAAAGGCCAAAGAGTTGGGTTTGATTTGTGACACAAATGCAAGATGTAAAAAAATAGCAGCATGTGAGCATGTGGTTATCCCGGAGTTAAGATCTCCAATAATTTGGTGACTAGGGCAATCTAATATGACTTAGGTTGTTTTTCCCTTTCCACAACTATACCATGTGAAATTAAAAACCATGTCGTCGTCATCATCATCATTATCTTGTAGATTATGCATAGTAGGAGCAATATCACCAATTTAGTCAAATGTGATGCTTGCAGATTCTTCTACAACTAATGTGTATTTGTGGAAAACTCTATATGCACAATTAGATGTAGAACAGCCAAGAAAAATACCAATGTTAGAACGTGAGTCTAACTTATCCAAATCAATGCTGGTGATTAAGATGTAGAATTTGCAACCAAAACCTCCAAAGTAAGATACATTTGGCTTTTAGTCATTCCCTAATTCTATGTAGCTTTGGCCTAGAAGTAGAATGGTAGCATGTTTTCTTTAAGCATGGTCCTAGCCATCTCGTGTAAAGACTTGTTTTTCCTTTCTGTTACTCCATTTTGTCATGGAGTTCTTAGTGTTGAGAATTTATGGTTTATACCATACTTGTCACAATATGCTTTAAATTCCAAATAATCAAATTCCTTTCCATGATCACTTAGAATCTTGAGAATCTCATGTGCCTTTTCTTTTTGGGCTCTAGTCACAACTTTAATCAAATGGTCAAATACTTCATTCTTATGAGTAATAAAGCTTACCCAAGTAAATCTTGAATAATCATCTACCATGACAAGAAAGTAATTTTTGCCAACAATACTATGGTCCTCATCAGTCCAAACAGATCCATATCTACTAGTTCTAACGACTTGGTGGTGGAAACAACTTTAATAGGTTTAAAAGATCATTTGATTTGTTTTCCCATTTGGCATGCTTCACAAACTATATCTTTTGAAAAATTTAATTTTTGAATTCCTTTGACAAGATCTTTTTGAGAAATTTGTTTTAGCAATTTCATGTTAGCATGACCAAGTCTTCTATGCCATAACCAACTTTTATTTTCAAAACTAGTAAGATATTTAACACTATCTTTTGAAATATCACTCATATCGGCAACATAAGCGTTGTTTGCTCTTCTACCGGTAAAAAATGACTCATGTTTTTGTCACAAAGTTGGCTTATGTTAAGCACTAGTGTAGACACCCCAATTTGAGTCCCAATGAACCTCTGAAAGCAATATTTGAAGACCCCGATGATGAAAAATGACACTTTTATCTTATCCCTTGATGAGTCTCGAGTCAAATTAGATATTGATTGACCAAAGATGTCTTAGCTTAAAGTTACACAAAATCTTTTTGGATAAGCATATGTCTCTCTGAATGGCGTGCACCAATCCTCACAAAGTAGTGCACGCTACTCTGCCTAGACGTTGGCCAATTCTCAATGATTTGTCAAAGCACACTGACTCACTATATGACATGCCATACTGTCTGCAACTACCTAGCCTGTAGTTGAGCATGCTAGAGAACTAGTGTGTGCCACTTCATCAACGGGCGTGGCCTTTTAAGTTCTTGTGTACACCAATCTAGTATGTCTGGTCCAATCACCAAAACTTCGCCAAGGTTGTGTACAAGTCACTCCACCCTTTACACATTTTTTGGCATTTTTGAGCCTATGAAAGGGACCCCAAGACGTGGGAGCAAGAGAGAATTCGAAGGAGAGTTCTCTCTGAAGGAGAAATGTTTTAGAGTTTTGCAAGAAATTTTAGAGCAAAAGGTAGAGATTTTGTGAGAAAAACCTCTCTCAAAAAGAGTATTTTGGGTTAAAAGAAGAGTTTTGAAAAGATACTTCACAACAAGTTAGGAGCATCCAAGTCAAAAAAAAAAAAGTACGAGAGGAGGGGTTGGCATTGAATGAGTAATCCTACTTTTACTTATTCATTTCTAACATTTTTCTTGAATACTTGCGTCAATGACTAAAGAATCAAGACAAAATTCAGTTATACATTGCATCGTGCTATATTACACTTGTTCTTGAAGGAATTCATACTATTCATGAGTTTCTCATCGTCTTATTTCTTGGAATTCTAATAGAAGGCCACTCTATCGTCTAAGCCCCGAGTGGTATGTTCACTCCCATGTATGTACACTCCATTCCTATTGCCTACGCATGCATCATCCTCTTGGCATGCACCTATCCCATTATGTTTTACCTTCATTTGTACTTTTATATAAAGGAGTCACAACAAGAACATTGTTTGATTCTTAGCTAGCATGTGTTGTTTGGCTCAGTTGTGTATGCTGTCTACGAAAAGGCAACGTCGATATCACAATGGCACCCGCCATTCTCTCTAATCAACAATGATCCTCTGTTGGAAGCGGTAGAGAGTCATTTTTTTTATTCTAATATTCAAAATGTTTTGAGGCATGTGTATATGATTGGGGCCCATGAGTATCGGAATGTAACTTTGAGACTTAATGTTGGCATGTGCATAGAGCAAGGGGTAAATGTAATTAGAGGGTCCCTCCAACCAAGTTTCATGCTTCTACACTCAATTCCTCCAAGATCTATCACAAATCCTTCATAACGCATTGGTATCTCAAGCTTCTTCATGTTTATTTGCTTGGGAGAGCGTCGTTTGAAGATTTTTCAATATTTAGCAATCTGCCATTTTATACTTCATCCGGTTGACCACTTTTGGTTCATTCGGTTGAACTAGCTTGTATTATCTTGTTTTTGTTCTGAAATTCATACTTCATCCGGTTGACCACTTTTGGTCCATTCGGTTGAACTTGTTAGGGATTGATTCCTGAAACCCAATGATGAACGCGCTCAGATTATACAAGAAAAAAATATAAAAGCCTACATGATAGAACTAGGGTTCATACTTTCGAGATCTCTCTGATTTGATCTTGGCAACCTTCACAGTTTGATCCGATCACAGTATGAGCACGACTAGAATGATCTTGCTCAACCATTCTCACGATCTTCTACTGTAATCCTACTATACTTTGATCATGAATCGAGTGTGGCCTCTAAAACATGATCTCCTTACCTTCATAGAAACTCTCTCAATATTTCAAGTATTAAGTTGTGTTTGACCTATAAGGCATAGCGGTGTATATATAGGTAATGGTAGGGACCCCAAAGAGAAACATGGGCTAGACTTCCTATATAATATGTAATTCTAATTCAATTCAGATTAATTTCGAATTATATAAATTATAATTCGTACCACTACAGAACTATAATTGCATTTCTTTCTTATATCTCAAAATTATATTTTGAGTTTCAGGTTATTAAATACTAATTTATCTCCCCACTTTAAGATTTCAAATACCTGTGAATTTAAAATAAATTATTGACAATTTATTTAATCAATATCTATAAAAATTCTTGAGACCTTCCACTTAACTTATTCGTTATGTCGGATAATAATATTCACCTACAAAGTTTGACATAATTATACCTTATAAGCTTTCTTAAGAGAATATTATCAATCCCTATACCGGGATGTGGATTGCATTAATAATGAATAGTTATTATACATTTAATATTGTGACCCAACTCATCGAGACTATTGACTCACAAGGCCTCACTCTGTAATAAATCAAAGTCATCAACATTAAATATACACATCCATTAATTATCTATGGGTTAAGAGCACGAGCATTCATTATAACCATGAGTGCTAATTGTCTTATATAGTCAGTATAAACACAATTATCTCAAAGTGGTCCTATTAAACGCACACAAAGTGTACTGACACAGTGACTCAAAACTGTACTATTTCTTATAGTCAAGATAGACCTACTGAAATACTACGTTATAGTCCTACTAGTGGTGTATCCAATTCCACATAAGATTGTGAACAAAAGACTTGTATTCTACAAGAACCAATAATCTGCTCCTCTGTGTGTAAGCCGAACTCTACACATCAGATTATCTGCTATGTGGAATAAGAGACACCCACCCACAATATGATATGATATAATGCAAATATTGCCCATAATGATTCTTATCAAGAAAATGAATAACTGATTAATAAATAATCTAAACAAATATTAATCCATTACTTAAAATCATGGCTTTTAGTATAAACCTTAACAATTTCCCACTTAGACTTAAAGCCGTGATGCCATCATACATCTCACTCTCATTCCCTCCATATGACCATTAAAAAGTTTTTGCCAGTAGACTCTTTGTGAAAGGGTCTACTAGGTTATTTGTCGATGCAATATTGGTAACTGTTAGATCACCTCTCTGAACAAATTATCGTATATGATGATATTTACGCTTGATGTGCTTTCCCTTCTTATGAGTGCTTGGTTCCTTTGAGTTAGCAACTTCTCCATTATTGTCAGAATAAAGTATAATAGCTAAATGCACTAAAAGGACTACATCTAGATCCACTAAGAAGTTTCTGAGCCAAACGGCCTCCTTGGTTGCCTTAGAGGCTGCCACATATTTAGCCTACCATATATTCAGCCTCCATAGTGGAATGAGCAATAAATGATTGCTTGATACTCCTCCAACTTATGGCTCGACCTCATAAGATAAACACATATCCCAAGGTAGACTTTCTGGAATCCTTATCTGACATAAAATCTGAGTCTGTATACCCATAAGGCTTTAGACTGTCTGACTGGTAAACCAACGTATAATTTCTATTTTGTCTCAGGTACTTTGTGAGGACCCGAAGTTCGACCTATTTTTTATTATTATTTTAGTTATTTGAGAATTCGTGATTTTAAGTTTAATATTCTGATTGTGATCTTATTAATAGTTTAGAACGTCGGGGCGTGATGCGGGGGTGTTAGGGACTTGAAGGGGGTTAGTGTAATTAATCAAATTTTAATTATATAAGGATTAGGAAACCCTAAAATCAGTTTATATTAAAAATACGTAATTTGTTTATTGAGAGATGTCTAACCCGAAAGGCTTGGAGAGGGAGAACGGGTGCCTAGATGAAGGATTTATGCAACGCGATCAACTAGAGAGTTGTAGAGGACATCCAGAGCTTCGCATAGGGTCTAAAAACAGCCTTATACATGGAGTTGGTAGATCATGTTTAATTCGATAATATATGTATTATTTTTGGTGTGTGATCGAGTTGAGCATATTTTGTGTGGATTTTGGAATGATTTGGATAGTTAGGTTGTAGAAACAAAGGCCAAATGAAGTTATTTTGCAAAAAACATAATCTGAAAAAACAAAACACTGCGATGATCTGATTTTGGAAAATTCCATTAGGGTGGTTCTTGAACTCTAAAATTTCTGAACATTTTATTGAGTGTTGCTTTATGTGTCTACTATGTTGAGGTAAAATTTTGAAGCCTAATTCAACGTACATAATTCTACACAAATCCATGATTGAGCTGCAGCAGATTCGCGTCTGTGTAGGCTGCATTGACATACTTTGATAAAACGAGCATAACTTTTATTACGCGTATCAGAATTGTGCACCGTTTGTTTTGTTTGAAACTAGACATATAGAGCTTAAACAAATGTATATTTTACATCTTATTTTTATACGAGCAAACATTAGATTTTCGAATGAATTTGAGGAAACAGTTTGGTGTTTCAAAATAAGGTATCCAACTTTGAACCGATACGAACGTGTCGTCCGAATTTCGTTTTTAACCTATTACCTTTCATTTGAAACATTTTAGTGTATAGTTTCTATTAAAATTGAATCCAATACCTCTACTTATAAATTATAACATCTTAGAATTTTAACAATTAAGACTAACTATATAGTTTTAGAGGTGAGCCGAAGGTCGGGGTAGCCCGTGAACTCTATGATAGGGTCCCCGATGTGGGTTGCTTGCAATGCAAGACCGTCGAAATTATGCATGAGTCACATGAGAGCATGACATCATTGTTTATTTGTTCAGTTGTTCAGTTTACTATTAATTGCATAGTATATTGTTGAAACAAGCAAGCTTTACTTAATACGTCAACGTTTTCAATATGACTTCCTAATCGAGTTCTGACTTATATTTTTTCTGTAAACTAACAATTTACAGGTGATGATATGTAACCAAAGACTTAAGGTTTACTTATGTAGATGGTTCATCATGCTTATTTGGATTTTCTGTTTTAAAGATATTTTCATATTTAGTAGTTCAGTTTGAAGTATTCACGCTTTAACTATGCAATAGTTCAGATATTGTGGGCCTATTTTTGGTTAGTTTGAATTCGATTTAGACATGATGGATTACTTGTTATTTGATAATTGGATATCCTTTATTTGAATTTAATTCAGTTTATTGATTATGGTTATGTTAAGTTTTGGTTTGAGTTATTCCATTGCTTATTTCATAGCCTAGAAGTTTAGGGTGTGACAACTTGGTATCAAAACATGGTTCAAATACATAGATCCATGGACAGGGTCCTAGAGGTCAAGAGGTTAACATGATTATGTGGAGTTATGCCTTAGATCGTTATAACTTGTCTCCGGACGTTCCGTGGAACTACTTGTGAAATTTGGTTAGAAGATGTGCTTGATCACTGATTCTTCTGATTAGAGGTCCAAAAAGTTAATTGGAATATTGGGTTAACATTCTTAAAGGCATGACTCAATATCTATTCTACGTGCTTATGTATTTTACATGCTTACCTCTGTATATATGTTGACTGTCTTACGTTGCTGACGGGTCTTGTCCTTTTTTGTAGTAAGATGTTGCCGTGTTGGGGTGTAAGAAGTGAGTTGTTAGATTTTGCTTGGTTAAAAGAGATCCTTGTTGATTGTGTGGTGACCTTAGTTGTGTTGTTAGTCATGTGAGGTTGTGATGGGTGACCTTAGACTATCTCTTGACCTAACGAAAAGGGACATGATGGGGATTGATGTTTTTGAGGTACCTTCTTTTATCTCGCATGACACTAGTGCTTCACACTCATTTATTTCCTCTAGTCTTGTTACTACCTTGGGACTTGAAGTCAGTATAGAGTTTGTTTTATCTGTTGAGACACCTGTTGGGGGTGATGTGGTTCTGAGGCACATGTGTTATTCTTGTGAGATGGAGGTTGCCAACCATAGTTTATCTTTTGATCTAATTCTGTTAGGCATGAGTAGTTTTGATGTTATTATGGATATGAACTGGTTGACCTTCTTTAGTGCCGCGATTGATTGTTAACGGAGTAGGGTGACCATCAAAGTTCCGGAGGGTGATAGTTTTCAGTTTTGGGGGAGACTAAAGATACGTTCAGTTAATAATTCATGAGTTGTGGGGCTGAGAGATATTGGCTATTTGTTCACGGTGACATGAGATGACGAAGTGGATCAGAATTGAGAAGAGTTGCTTAGAGTGGTTCGTGACCTTCCAGATGTCTTTTCGAAGGACATTGTGGGTTCACCTCCTCAACGGGAAGTGGAGTTTTTTTTTAATTAATCTTATACCCGGGACAGCTCTAGTTTCTGTGGTACCTTATTGATTTGCTCCAGCAAAGTTGAAAGAGTTGAAGGTGTAGCTTTGGGAATTGATGGACAAAGGTTTCATCTGACCAATCACTTCACCTTGGGGTTCACCGACCTTATTTGCTCAAAAGAAGGATGGAGCCTTGAGGTTGTGTATTGAATATTGGCGGTTGAATAGTGTGACAGCGAAGAACAAATATCCAATGTTGAGGATTGACGACTTGATTGATCAACTTAGGGATACTTGGGTATTTTCGAAGATTGATTTAAGGTTAGGTTATCATCAGTTGAGGGTCAAAGAGGAAGACATAGCCAAGACAACATTTCGGACGCGATATGGTCATTATAAATTTGTTGTGATGTCATTTAGTTTGACCAACACACCTGCTACTTTCATGGGATTAATGAACCGGATCATCAATTAATTCCTATACAAGTTTGTGGTGGTATTCGTAGATGATATACATGTTTATTCACCAACAGAGAAGAGCATGAGAAGCACTTGAGGATTGTACTATGAATTTTGAGGGATAATCCCCTCTATGCTAAATACTCTAAGTGTGACTTTTGGCTTTTCAAGGTGAAATTTCTAGGGCATGAGATGTCAAGTGAAGGAGTGGCAATGGATCAATCAAAGATAGAGGTAGTGCTGACTTGGGAGCGACCCAAGTGTGTTTTTAAAATTCAGAGCCTTTTGGGCTTGACAAGTTACTACCGACACTTTGTTGGGGATATTTCATAGCTGGCAGCTCCTATGACACGACTAACAAGGAAGGGAACCAGATTTGTATGGGATGAAGCATGTGAGAATTCATTCCAAGAATTAAAGAAGAGGTTGACATCCGTTCCAATCTTGGTGGTTCCAGAGTGAGGACAGTGGTATTCGGTCTATTGTGATGCTTTCAAAGATGGGTTGGAATGCATGTTGATGCAGGGTGGGAGAGTTATGGTGTATGGTTCTCATCAGTTAAAGAAACGTGAGCGCGACTATCCCCCCATGATCTAGAGTTGGCGGTGGTTATCTTTGCACTTAAGAGTTGAAGACATTACTTATATGGTGAGCGATTTGAGGTCTTCTTGTATCACAAGAGCCATAAGTACATCTTCACGCAGAAAGATCTGAATATGAGGCAATAGAGGTGGATGGAGTACATAGAAGATTATGAATTTGAATTGCAATACCATCTGGGGAGGGCAAATGGAGTGGCAAATGCTTTAAGTAGAATGTCATTTCATAGTCTAGTTGGCATAGCTATCTAGGAGTGGAATATGATTGGAGAGATTGAGGAACAGAGTCTACAGGTCAACGTTGATAATGACAGGGCTGCGTTGTTCGGTGTGATGGTTCAACCTTCATTGTTAGACAAGGGATTAAAATTTGCTAGCAGAGTATATGTACCCAAGTTGTGCCATGAGATTATACTCCGATAGTCTAATCATTCTCATCTCGTTGTACACCCTGGCGGTACGAAGATGTATTAAGACATGCAAAGGCAGTATGGGTGGAAGGGGATGAAACATGATGTTGCGCTATTTGTGTCGAAATGTCTAGTGTGTCAACAGGTCAAGGCAGAGCATCAGAAACTAGCCGGGTTATTGCAGCCTTTAGTAGTGGTTGAGTGGAAATGGGAACACGTAACCATGGATTTTATGAATGGGCTTCCGAGATTGTCAGTAGGGCATAATGGAGTATGGGTGATTATTGACAGATTGACCAAGACCGCCCATTTTCTTCCTGTCCGCGTGACAAATGCTATAGAGGCACTCAGTAGACTTTACATTTGAGAGATTATTCGTTTGCGTGGAGTGCCATTATCTCTTGTATCGGATCGGGATCCCAAATTTATCTCGATTTTGGTCTAGTCTTTAGGAGTTTTTTGGGACAAACTTGCGTATGAGTACTGTGTTTCACCCATAGACAGATGGCCAATTTGAGCGTACCATCCAAATGCTCGAGGATATGTGGAGGGCGTGTGTCCTTGACTTTCGAGGTTCATGGGAGGATCTGCCTGCAATAATAGTTTTTAGACTCGCATTGGGATGACACCATATGAAGCACTTTATAGTAGGCCACGCAGATCACCAGTATGTTAGGCTGAAGTGGGTGAAGATACAATGTTGGGACCCGACTTGGTTAGAGAGAATACCAATAAAGTTATTCAAATTTGACAGTGATTACTGACCACTTAGAGTCGTCAGAAGAGTTATGCCAACCACAGGATCATGTCTTTTTGAGAGTCACACCTAAGAAGGGATTGATGTGGTTCGGTCGAAGTGGGAAGCTATTATCGAGATATGTAAGACCATTTGAGATTCTAGAGAGAATGAGGGAGGTGGCGTATTGACTAGCCTTGCCTCCAAGGCTGTCAAGGGTTCATGAAGTATTCCATGTGTCTATGTTGCATAAGTATAAGCCCGACGCATCACACGTGTTAGATTGGGCTAAATTGGAAGTTGAGGATGATATAATATATAAGAAGAAACTGGTAAAGATCTTAGACACCAAAGAGTAGGTTTTATGCGGTAAAACTATTTTTTGGCCAAGGTGTTATGGCACTATCACGGGGTCGAGGAAGCAACATGGGAGCAAGAGTCCGAGCTTTATTCCAAATATCCAGATTTGTTTCACTCTTGAGACAGCAATTTCAAGGATGAAATTTTCTAAGGGGGGAAGGTTGTGAGGACTCGAGGTTCGACCTCTTTTTTTATTATTTTAGTTATTCGATAATTCAAGATTTTGAGTTTAATATTCTGATTGTAGCCTTACTTTAATAGTTTAGAATGTTGGGGTGCGATGTGGTGGTGTTAGGGACTTGAAGGGGGTTAGTATAATTAACCAAATTTTAATTATATAAGGATTAGGAAACCCTAAAATCAGTTTATATTAAAAATATGCAGCGTTTCTATTAAGAGATCTCTAACCCTAAAAGTTTGCGGAGGGAGAACGGATGCCTAAATGAAAGATTCGTGTGATGCGATCAACTAGAGAGTTGTAGAGGACATTAAGAGCTTCGCATAGAGTTCGAGAACAACATTATACACGGAGTATTCATGGACCTTTTGACTACTTTACTGTGTGATCGAGTCAGTCATGTTTTATATGGCTTTTAGAATAATTTGGACAGTTAGGTTATAGAAACGAAGGTCAAAACGAAGTTATTTTGTAAAGAACTGAATCTGGAAAAAACAAAATGCTGTGATAATCTGATTTCGAAAAATTCTATTATGATGGTTCTAGAACTCTAAAATTTCTGAAACGTTTATTGAGTGTTGGTTTATGTGTCAACTGTGTTGGGTTAAACTTTTGAAGACTAATTCAACGTACATAATTCTAAAAAAATCCATGATTGAGCTATAGCAAATTTGCGCCTATGTAGGCTACATTGACACACTTTGGTAAAACGAGCATATTTTTAGTACGAGTATCGAAATTGCGCACTATTTATTTTCTTTGAAACTAGACATATAGAGCTTCAAAAAAAAATATTTTACATCTTATTTTTACTCGAGCAAAATTGACTATTCGAATGAATTTGACGAGATAGTTTTGGTATTTCAAAATGAAGTATCCAACTTTGAACCGACACAAAAGTGTCGTCCGAATTTTGTTTTTAACTTTTTACCTTTCGTTTGAAAGATTGTACAGTATAGTTTATATTAAAATTGAACCCAATACCTCTACTTATAAATTATAACATCTTAGAATTTTTACGGTTGAGCCCAACAGTATAGTTTTATCCGCTTGAGCGACATACTAAAAAATAGAATGTTTTCTTTTTAGTTTTTAGCCTATTTCCTGCCTTCTGGTCCATTTATGAATTTTATGGCTACTCTTTAAGTCTAAAATTGGTTGATATTGGTGCATATGAGCATGAACAGATGTCGGATACTGGGTAGAAGATGGCTCGTAGGTTAGAGCAGCTCGTGAACTTGACTTGGAGTCATTGTGATTTGTCCGATAAAAGGCCATAAAACTACCGAGCTTAGAGGTGACCCGATGGTTGGGGTAGCCCGTGAACTCTACGATAGGACCCCCGATGTGGGCTATCCGCAATGCAAGACCGTCAAAATTATGCATGAGTCACATGAGAGCATGACAATATTGTTTATTTATTCAGTTGTTTAGTTTTCTGTTAATTGCATAGTATATTGTTGAAACAAGCATACTTTACTCAATATATCGACGTTTTCAATATGACTTCCTACTCGAGCTTCGGTTTATATTTTTTCTGTAAACTAACAATTTACAGGTGATGATATGTAACCAAAGACTTAAGGTTTACTTATGGAGATGGTTCAGCATGCTTAGTTAGATTTTTTGTTTTAGAGATATTTTCATGTTTAGCAGTTTAGTTAGAAGTATTTATGCTTTAATTATTCATTTGTTCAGACATTGTGGGCCTATTTTTGGTTAGTTCGAATTTGATTTAGACATGATGGATTACTTGTTATTTGATAATTGGATATCCTTTATTAGGATTTAATTCAATTTATTGATTATGGTTATATTAAGTTTTGGTTTGAGTTATTCCATTACTTATTTCATACCCTAGAATTTTGGGGTGTGATATACTTTAGAATATGTTTTACCATAGTCCAATGTTCTTGTCCAGGCTTAGACTAAAATATACTAATTATGCCTAGAGCAAAACATATATGCGGTCTAGTACATAATATAGCATACATGAGTCTTTCTACTGTAGAAGCATAAAGAATTGCTCTCATCTTATCTTCCTCTTCATGTGTTTTATGACACTAATCCTTGGATAGATAGATTCCATGTACGAAGGGGAGGAACCCTTTTTCGGAATCTTGCATGTCAAAATGAGCAAGAATCTTATCCCGAGGTAGACTTTGCTTGCGAACTCAAATAATTTTGATCCCAAGGATGTGACTGGTTTTTCCCAAGTCCTTCATATCAAATTGGTTGGATAGCCATACCTTCACTGAATATAACACTCCCAGATCATTTCTGATGACAAAGATATCATCTACATATAGTACCAAGAGCATCACTACTTTTCTATTTCATCTCTTGTACACACACATGACTCATTCAAACTTTTATCAAAAGAAAATGATTTGATTGCCTAATCAAAATAAATATTCCAAGACCTTGATGCTTGCGACTTCTTAAGCTTGCATACCATGTGCTCTTGGCCCTTTGCTATGAATCCAACTGGTTGCACCATGTAGATGTATTCGTCCAGATTGGCATTAAGGAACGCGGTCTTGACATCCATTTTTTAAATTTTGTAATCGAGATGAGCTGTAATGGATAAAAGAATTCGAATAGGCTTTAGCATGGCTATCGATGAAAAGGTTTCCTCATAGTTGATCCCTTCTTTCTGAGTAAAATATTGCTCTACAAGCCTAGTTTTAAAGGTTTCCATTTTCCTATCCACTCCTCTCTTTTTCCTGTAGATCCACTTGCATTCAACGGGTTTTATCCCTTTGGGTGGTTCTACAAGATCCCAAACTTGATTAGAG
>JABCMJ010023750.1:0-15766 GCA_014822125.1 Arbutus unedo | reverse complement strand
TATTGTTGAAGTATGGACCAAATAGAAAATCTCAGTGAATTCAGCTGAGTTGGACACTCTCCCCCACCTCTCTCTGTGTCTCGCTATCTCACACACACACACGCACACACACACACGCACATTTTTCTGTGTCGGGAGATTGATCTTAACGGTCAGGTCAACTGTCAAAAACCAACCCCACAGAATCTGATCAACGCTCACAGCTTTCTTTATCTTCCCCTCTCTCTAGCACGCATGACGCAACGTAGTCTCTCTCTCTCTCTCTCATCTTATCTGTCTCTGTCCTTGTCCATATCTTTGCCTGTACGTATCTTAGTAAATAAACAGTATATGAATACGTATTTCGGTTTGGCTTTTTTAAGTTATTGGTTTTGGCTGATTGTGGCAGGTTAGAAGGAGAAAAACAGCATCTAATGTGGCTGACTCAGCTCCAGGTTCGTTTTGATTTTTGATTGAATAGTTGTTTTATTTCAAATACATAGCTGCTGTAAATCCATTTTGTTTCACTGTATACGTTGTTAGGACATCCAAGTTAGAGTGGAGTGATTCACCAGTTTGATCTGGTACTTCTTCTTGAATCCGAATAACATTTATTATTATTGCCTGCGAAAGGAGCAACTTGATAGTGCTACCGGACTTCTACCAGCGGACAATCCGATACAAAAGTATTTGTAACTAAATGATAGCGAACCTTTCTGGGCTGTTACCCTCATTTACATAAATGTTTATTGTTTCCAAAAGTGCTAGTAAGATCCGTCCATGATCCTTTCCCCATTACTCGCAGATTCCTTTAAGGGAGCCTTTCATAATCTTCTGAATTTCCAATCATGGTTCTTTCATAAATCCCGGATTTCCTTCTGATTCTCCGGAAGCCACGTCGGCTCGGATTTCCCTCCGAGCCACATTACCGACCGGCCCTGGTATCCAGCCTTAGGCTCAGGCATGCGGACTGTTGGGCTTTCAACCACTCCGGCCCAACCGTTGGCTCGGCCCAAACCAAGGCCTCTGCTGCTATGGTGTAGACGGGAATGACCCGGCATTTCGGCCCACTACAGTTAGTAGTGACTTAAAACGGTGATAATGATCTGGTGATATATAACAGTTTCTTCCAAGTCAGTTATAGCACTATTTAGTTTCATGTGATCTCATTTGGATTTCTTGGTTTTGATTTGTTTGATTAGGGACACCAACTGATCCTCCGCTGGGGCTTCCTTTGCCTGAGAAGAAGTCACTGGAGTTGGTTCTTGATAAACTTCAGAAGTAGGGATACATGATGCTACTCCATTTCCTTCTTCCAATTCAATATTGAGTACTTATCTGTAGCTAATAGCTTCTCTGATTTAAAACTTTGTTGAATATATCAGGAAAGATACGTATGGCGTATATGCTGAACCGGTTGACCCTGATGAGGTACTCGATTTTCTTATCCGTTTGATTGGTTGGATTAGACATGGGATTAGATCATGAATTCAAGGGTGAGCAAAATCTTTTAAATGAATATGACCTATGCAATACTTTTGGCAATATGTATTGCTAATCCTTCACTATTAGTCTTGTGGTCTTACTCATCCTTTCCCCATTAGCGTGATCTAGTGAATCGAACATGGCCATTATGAATTTGTGTGGTAAACCATAGGTTTCCGTAGATTAGAGTTTATGAAGTGTTGTTTTTCTGTAGCTTCCAGATTATCATGATGTGATTGAGCATCCAATGGACTTTGGCACAGTGAGGAAGAAGCTGGGAAATGGATTGTATTCTACCTTGGAACAATTTGAGGTGGGTGCTCACCGTCCGTCCGTACTTCACTTTTGCATTGTCAATGTACAGTCTTGTGGTTCTGTTACGGGTATATGCAGACCATGTTTGGCTGATTGCATTGCATATTTTGGAACTTGAATTAGTTTTTGTTGTACATTGCTGCAAGAATGTGTTTGATGCTGAAAACTGCAAATAAGGTTAACTGTTTTTTTAATTTTATTTCCTAGTAGGCATGCCATGTGAATATGTTAATATAGACTACTATATTGTTGCTAACATTTCCCAGTCAGCCCAATTTGCTCACATCTAAATCAAGAAAATTTGGGTATTTTTATCTGGTTCTGCTATTTACCAATAAAAACTTCTGCTATACATTCTTGGGATTCTACGAATCACGTATATTTGTGGCATTTCTATCATGTTTGTGTACAGCCCTATAACTTGCAAAATCCATGCTGAAAAAACATGACATGGTCCATTGGTGCATATAATTGGCTATCAAACACGTATTGCTGACATTTCTATCATGGTTTGTACGAACCGCAACTTGCAATATCATCACCAAGTGGAGCGCGTATTATAGCCGCTCGTGTCCAGCATTATAGGTTAGATTAGTTTAAGATGTGCTGAAATTGCTTTGCCAATGGATTTCTAGATATTCTTGCACGTGCCACATTGTTATTTTGTTCATCTTTTAAAGGTAAACATCTTTCATAGTTTGACTGGTTGTTGGTACTTAATATAATGTGGCAAATATGTTGACAATGAATGTGCAACCATTGTGTGAATTGGACAATGGGTGGAGGTGTGTGGCAGACAGTTGAATTACCTCGAGATAGGAAATTGTGGCTGAAAGACATTGAGAATGTGGTCCTAGATAGAGCCAAATAGCTAGCAAGAATATCAATTGCAAGCTGACATGTAGGGCTATATATATAGGCCAAGTTAGTTGGAGTAAATGGTGGTATTCTATGATTAGACCCCATTATGCTCAATAATTTAGTCATTGTTGAATGCATGCAAGGATATCATCTTTTTGTTATTTGTTGCATTTGGGGATTTTTGCATGTGCTTTTTGTTACAATTGACTTCTCCCATAGGAAAAACTTTGGGTAGGTTTCGTTAAAATCCTTCAGCAGTCGACTGGATCATCTTAGTGGTTGTCATTGTACACTTTAGGAGTGTAATGTGAATCTATCTTATATTTGTGTACGTGTTTTGCATTTTTTTAAAACTTGTGTTCAGTATTGAGGAAAAGGATTTATTAGCGGTCAACTTTGTGCACCCCATCAATTATCTTAAATCAGGAAAATTTCCAGTTATTTCGTATTGTTTTGTGACGTTTGTTCTTTCTGCATTCAGAGTGATATTTATCTGATCTGCTCAAATGCAATGGAATACAACGGGCCGGATACCGTATACTATAAGCAGGTATAGGCTTTTTCCCCTTCTCTTGAGTTCCTTTTATTGTCACCATTTTGGTTCATTAACAACCTTTAGCAATACAAACTATTTTGTGAAGGCACACTCCATCCAAGAGCTGGCAAAAAAGAAATTTCAGGGGTTGAGGATTGTTGTTGAGCACTACGAGAAAGAGCTCGAGTCTGGACAGAAACCAAGATCAAACTTCTTAGCTAAGCAACAGGTAAAGAAGCCAATGAGCACGACCCCACAGGAACCTGTTGGCCCGAATTTATCTTCAGCTGCCACTGTTGCCACAGCAGGGGATCTCCAAAATGGTTCAAATGGAACGCGTGATGGTGGTTTTGAGAGGCTTACCAATGTAGATGGGCCTGTGGTGGGAAAAACTTCCCCGGTTGATAACAATGTTGATAAGGCTGAAGATTTGCAAGGTGTGTTATTGCTGTGTTTTCTCGTCCACGTAATAAATATTTATGGTTGCCACTGAAGGAATTTTGTGACCAAACTTCATCCTGATTTAGTATAAGCAAATAAATGATAACCATTACGGCAATACCAGCATTCAATATTCTGAGGCTGAAATGTGTAGGAGTGAACGTGATATATTCAATACCAAGCTGAGATCAAATTTTGCTTGTGATCTATCTCTTTTTATTGTGTTAAATGTTCAATTCTGTTGTTTGCTTCTCATTTCGCTGATTGCTTTATAAATTTAGGGAGGGTTCCTCTATCTCGGGTTGGGAGAAAAGCTTTCGCAATTGATGAGAATCGCCGTGCAACTTATGGCATTTCCAATCAACCAATGGTTGGATCAGAATCAATATTCACCACCTTTGATGGTGAAGTCAAGCAGCTGGTTGCTGTATGTAACAGAGAGACCTCTCTCTCTCTCTCTCTCTCTCTCTCTCTCTCTCTCAGTATTACTGGTCTTCTCACTCGTATGCTTTCCATTTTTATGAGCAGGTAGGGATTCACGCTGATCATTCCTATGCCAGGAGCCTGGCTCTATTTGCTGCGACACTTGGACCTGTTGCTTGGAAAGTTGCCTCCAGGCAGATTGAAGAGGCACTACCTCCTGGTTTCAAATATGGTCGCGGATGGGTAGGAGATTATGAGCCAGTTCCAACACCAGTATTAATGCTGGAGAATTGTTCCCCCAAAGAGCCTGTTTTCCTGCCAAAGACTAACGGTAACTCTAATCCAAGAAAGGATGACAAAACTTCTAACAACCCACTTTCTATCCCGAAGCGCCCTATTAGTTCCCGCAATTTACAAGGCAAGCCATCTTTGGTTAGTGCTGCTGCAACCAAACCAATTGTCAGTCCTGCTGAGTGTGCTGACAACCCACTTTCTATGCAGAAGCACGCTATTAGTTCCCGTAATTTACAAGGCAAGCCATCTTTGGTTAGTGCTGCTGCAACCAAACCAGTTGTCAGTCCTGCTGAGTGCACTGACAATCCACTTTCTATCCTGAAGCACCCTATTAGTTCCCGTAATTTGCAAGGCAAGCCATCTTTGGTTAGTGCTGCTGCAACCAAACCAATTGTCAGTCCTGCTGAGTGTGCCGTGGTTTCTGCTAAGGAGCCTTCGGAAGGGAAACAGCCAGTTTTCTCTTCTGGTAGAACCACACCTACTACAACTGCAAATGTGAATTATCAGCATCAAAGCCCTTGTTCCAGAAGTAATGATTCAGGAAAAAAGGTTGTAAAGCAACTTGAGTTGAATTGTACCCCTATCTCAGCCAATCAAAACACATGCAGTCTTGATGTGGAGAAGCAGATTTCCAATGGTTTGGATGTGCCAGCTTCACAGTTGATGGAGAATTTTTCCAGAAAGAGGAATCTCTTGCAGTCTGTACCTTTAAAGCAACCAGCAAATCATGGTTTTTTGGCTGGAGGATTGCCAAACGGAGAACTCATAAGTAATAGTTTGCATGGGAATAGAAAGGTCGTTTCATCCTCTGATAGTGTTCCTAAACAAATGGTGACGTCGGCAACTTATAATCTGCATGGATTGGAGCAAGGTCTTGGTGACCCTGTCCAGTGTATGAGATTGTTGGCTGAAAATGCTGAGAAACAGCAGAAATCTGTCTATCATTCCTCTGTTTATAACCCATCAGTTATGCCACGTGTTCCATCGTCAGAACGAGATGATTCAAACAATGCCTCTGCAGCTGCTTCCCAAGCATGGGTGTCAATAGGGAATGAGATTTCTAAAACAGCTTCAGAAAATAGAAGTGCCCACAAGCATCAGATTTTTACTAGTTCACTTTATAATAACCCTACTAGGGAGATTCTGCAACGAGTTACACAATTCCGGGGTGATTTTCCTCTTTCTGGTATGCAGTTTCAACCCGTGAAGAATAGCTTTCCATCTCACGCCTTTGGGACACCACCTATTCGAATGGGAAGCGAAACTCATTTTCAAAACGAGGAACTGAATTTTCCTCCTTCAGTAGTAGCTGATTTGTCCATGTTTCAGATGCAATCTGCTTGGCAAGGGCTGAATCCGCATAGACAACCAAGACAGAAACAGGAATCGCTTCCTCCGGACTTGAATATTCGTGTCCAGTCATCTGGTTCACCAGTGGGACAGTCATCAGGTGTCCTGTTGGACTCTCAACACCCAGACCTTGCTTTGCAACTCTGAGGCTGCAGAAACCCCCTTGTTCTCTACATCACCTGGCGCAGCCAATATTTTTGGCTACTTCGTAGTCTGTTTGGGTTAATAGAAAGTTGGGGAAGAGCTTTGTCATAGAAAGTTGATCTAGCCGAAGCTCCATTTTGGAAGGATATTGCCATGTAGTGTTGGTAATAAGGCAGAAGATATAGGATGGGATACCTTGGGAGCAAGCCAGAGACATTTATAAGAACTAGCTACGTCAGTCCTCTGCGTTGAATGAGGATTACTGACTTGTAAGAACATATTCTCCATTTGAGATATGGTATCAGAGAGTGCTGAGCCGATGGGTGATGTCCACGTTTACGAGTTCTTAGTCCAGTGAGTTTCACTTGAACCCAATTGATTCCTTGTACATTTATTTTCGGTTGATAATTGATAGTAATTAATTTACAACATCCAATTTCGCTATATGGGGTTAACACCTTCCTTCCTTTCTTGCTAGTTGGTTCCTGTACTCGAGGAATGAGGTTTATGACTGGAAAAAATGCACATGCATATTCAACATCCAGTACGGTTATACTAGATGTCCATTTTTGAAGTTTGAGTATTAACATCATGTAGTTTGAGTAGTAACATCATGTAGACTAGCATGCCATCGTCTTTTAACATGTAGTGTACAGAAATGTTGCTCTCTTTTATTCGTGATCTCTTAAATTATTTTTGTTAGTTTCATGGAGTTTGATAGGTAGGATGAATATGGTATTTGATCAAACTAGCCTGTTCTTTTGATAACTCAAGAGTGTTCGGGACAGCTTATGCGCACCTTGACTAATATCTAGGGATCAATCCTACTATCTACTAGCAGGGAACCCAGATAAGACTGGCTTGTTTTGCGTAATGGATTATCTATTGACTTATTCTATTGCAACTTGATTTTGGGAAATTTTGGGAAATTCTATTGCAATTTCCCCACCATTTGGGGAAATTTTATGACTTGATTTTGGGATTTGAGTTTTAGAAAGAAGGGTCTAAATAAGCAGACTTGGTTGTAGGTTGTTTTAGCTAGTCTTGGAAAACTGACAATTTCCACGACCTTGGCTTTTTAGAGAATCCCGCTCATGTGTTGTATGACTTGTAGCTCGGCAGTCCATTGGGTGAGTTTGTTTATCCTTCCAAGTTTTGAGTATTTTTTCAGTTTGGCTTTTACATCTTTCAAGCCTCACTGAAGGGATATTGTGTTGAGTTCAAGACGAATTGACAAACTGACGAGCTTCACACTGTATGCAAGTTTGCTTACATAACGAACTCATATCAATTTAGTTTTTAACAAGCCAAACACGAGTCAAGTTGGAGTATTCATCGTGCATAATGAAGCATGGGTATTGATACGGGATACGGATATGATGCGATACGGGTATGAGTTAGAATGGCAGTACAAAGTATTCTGCTACATGTGTATGTAAGAATTGCAGGCAACAATAGGAAGATCAAGTTCTATTTCCCTGAATGAGGTCTTAAGATCCTCAGACAACCCTAAGCCTAAACTAGTTCATACCCACATGATTGAACTGCTTAGCTTTGTTTCCTTATGAAAAGTTTGATTACACAGGGATAGTACGTAAATAGTTCAACAACCAAATAATTTGAACAAGGTGGAATTCAAAACGAGAAAATCTGTGCACAGATAGATCCGGATCCGTCCGATGCATTTGAATTTCACAAAATAATGAAGGCGCCGTGTGTATTGGAAGGTTCCGAACACGTGTCCGGTTCTGTACACGGGAGTTGTGTAGGTAGACTTGCTTGAAATGGGCTTCTTCTTCCCCTGTTTCAGCCACGGCGAAAATGGAAAAACAGCAGATTTGTGCAGATTGAATACCATTTATTGATTCCCTGTTTCCTGGACAGCTTGATCTGAAACCTTACTGACATACTCTGTTATTTAGCACAGATACAGATACAGACAATGAAATATATATATGTATATGCATCTATGCTGAATATCTCTACTCAGATCTTCGCCTGGAAAGCAGCAGGGAAAATGGAGTTTGAAGGTTCTGCTTTCGCTTGTTCTTCAAGTTTCTTCGGCGGCCATACTTCTTCCTCTGGCGCAATACGCAGACGTCGCCAGTGCATTCATAATCACCTGATTTCGAGGATTCAGAAAAGCATTTCAAGAAACTGATCAGGAACAACACCATTGATGAATCAGATACAATCTTTATCACTCCTCAGCCGAAGAAATTGGGAAAGCTCTGTAAGGTTCGTTGTAAGTTTGTAT
The DNA here is from genome assembly GCA_014822125.1 of Arbutus unedo. Taxonomy (NCBI): domain Eukaryota; kingdom Viridiplantae; phylum Streptophyta; class Magnoliopsida; order Ericales; family Ericaceae; genus Arbutus; species Arbutus unedo. Next base: position 7,682 of record JABCMJ010023750.1, on the reverse strand, counting down.
CTGTTTGAGTTGAGGATCATCTAAGTGCACACACATATATATATATATATATATATATATATATATATATAGATATATATGGTGAATTACGCTGACCTCCCCTGAGGTTCTTAACAACTATACTGGCCCCCTTGAGGTTTTTAAAATTATTCTAATCTTCTTTACTTTTCAAAATTATTTTGTATTTACCTTTCTTGTTGTTAAATTCAATCAAACGTCATTAGTTATGATATCGAAACTTCAAGTTCAGAATTTTTTTTCTTGACAAAATGAAATCAAACATAATGTCTATCACGGCGGAAGCAGTCTGTTGAATTTTTTAGGTTTCTAAAACCAAAATTCTAACAAAAATCTTTAGGTTTGTCTGAAGTCCGATGTTTGAAACATTTCGAAAATTTAACATAGATTATTTCGGATGTGATATAAATTATGTTGCAGTTCGTTTTGTCAAAAAAAAATCTAAACTTAAAGTTTCAACAACTTAACTAATAGCGTTTGATTGATTTTAACTGCCCGAGAAGTAACTACATAATAATTTCGAAAGTAGGGAAAGTTGAGTAATTTCAAAAACGTCATGCGCTCAATATATATATATGGAATGACTCAATGAATCAACACAACTTAAGCCAATTACCTACCAAGTTCTGAGATTGTGACTGCATTGAATGTTTCCAACTTGTCTAAACCAATATTTTGAGTTGTCAATTTGAGTGGGCTATGACTTGATATATTTCAGTTTGTGTGTTGAGGAGAAGCACACGTTGTTTGGGTGTAAACCAAATGTGTTTTTTTAACAAAGTGTTGGTGGACTTTTAGTTCTCTTATTTTGACTATTAGAAAATCTGTTTTCAATTTTTTTGACTGAACCAACTACGTAACCGATCACACATGATACTTCCGTGTTCTTTTCCTTGATAATCATGGGACTAACACCCGGAGGTCGCTGTTCATAACGCTTTTGCACAGATCACACACAGACTCCGTTGTCGTATTCTTTCACTGCGAGCCTCGTTTGAGATTGACGTTGATATCAGTTATCTCGTACATCCCGCAGAAGGAAAACCTCTGTAAAAGGTCAGCTTAATTGGACGGAGATATGTACATGAACAGCTCCGGCATGTTAGCAAATGGGGATTATAATTTTAGAAGGCATATAATAGATATAATAACGAGAATATGATAGAAGTTGAGATTTATTATCAATGAGTAAATAGTTGTAAATACGTTATTTGGGTATATTTGAGAGAGGAGCATATGATGGTAAGTGGATGGTATTTTTGTAATTGATAATGATATTCTTGTAATTAATAATGACATTTGTATAAATAGAATATGATATAAAAGTGAGATATAATATGGATAGGAGAAGGGGTAGAATAATTTTATTCTCCTCTAGGAGTACATCCCGAGTACAATTAAGACAAACTCAATGGACTCTCTGTTTTCGTACTAGGAGAATTAATTTAGAGAGAAATGTTGATCCGTTCGTACTCGTTAGCCGGCTTTACGCAACTTTTTTCACTTGCTATTAAGATCCCAAATATCTAAGTGAGTCCTCTTGGCCACCCACTATCTACATTTTTTTTGTACTCATTCATTTTCGAACGCGATGAAATGGAGATCGTGAAAACCACTGGTCTGCGAACAAGTGCATCCCAGCCAAACGCAGCATTGGTCAAGCTTGAGTCTGCTGACAGTTTAAATTTTGTTGCATATCGTGGAAAACCCGGTCAAGATCAAAACACCCTATTCTATATGAGTGGGGGAGGGAGAGAGAGCGAGAGAGAGAGCAAAACCAAAACTACTGCAAACTTAAGAAAGTCTTCTATTTTATTTATGCCCATTTAAAGCTACCAATATCAATATTTACTGCTTCAGTTCATAAGTGCTTAAACATCCAAAGAAGAAAAGGGACAATGATTCGAAAGCAGAAGGGATAAAAAGAGAAAGATGACTTGGAATTTACATATTTGGGCATCATATTCCCATGAAGAGTCTTATTTACACAGATTTCATATGACTGCACTCTCAGAGTGATCCAAATGTGTTCTCCCCACTGTAAGTCATGTAAAGGAAGCCATCCTCGTCTTTGTTTTCCTCATAAATTGCAGCCATCATAGCAGCTGGATCGTAAAACAAAAACACAAATCGATACCTGTTAAATGAAGAACCCTATGGCAATGAAGAAAACATAATGATAATAATTGGGAATCCGTTTGCGTACTCTCTTGAGCTGGAGAACCCGTTTGTGTATTCACTTTGATGAGCCAAATTAAATAAGACTTTGGAGCCTCGAAATTAATAGGAATAAATACTCACCCGTGGGTGGCAAAATGTTCTTAACGAAGATGAAGATGGCCTTCTCGGCACTAAGCTTTATCCTCTTCCGGACAACATAGACAAACTGCCCAACGGTCAAATCAGCAGGGACCAAATATCTGCACAGAATTATAATTCAGCATGTTTTGGCAAAAAGAATCAGAACCATTAATTTTGTCATTGCAGAACAGGTTTCAGATACATAACAATGATTATCTCAATGCATCAACAGAACAATGAAAATAACATATTTATCTTAGCATTACTTCAAGCGATTGGCTTCTAATACAGTTGGTTGGAAGGTCAAAGAAAAGTATCTTGCAGGTAATAATTTGTTAGCGAAACCATGTGTGTGAAAGCTTTCAATGAAGCTAAAGGTTATGTAGGAACTTTTACCCCATAATGTGCGTGTTCATGAGAGAGAGAGAGAGAGAGAGAGAGAGGGATAGGAAAACGTCACATTTGAGAGCAATCGCCATACAATAGAATGAGCCGGCAAAAGTAGAATAATTATGCTCCACCAATTCCAATAGCAAGTTTTAAAGCCTCTTTAGGTATCACAAGTCAACAACCTAGTTCTATAGTTAAACACTGTATGTTCAGGATTGCATGTCTTGAACAGGTATCATCCAGGAAATAAGAAACTAATGTACTGCAAAAATCAAGTTATAATGAGTAATGCTGGTAACACTCAGATTAGTTGTTGCAGGAATATACTTACTTTTTCTTGTCAATGTCGGGGATGTCACTTCTTTCAGCTTTTTCCACGATAACCTATACAAAGAAATCAAAGAAAAAAACTCAACGAAACTTTACATGCATAACATCAAACAACAATCTTCTAGATCAAGTACATCTTTTATACCGGAATTCTATCTGGATACTTCTCCCTGATACGTGAAGCTTCTGCCTGCCTCCTTTCTGAAATGTAGAAAGAGCAAAAACTGAGACATGTACTAAATTAGAAATATAAGCAAGTTAAAAACAAACTTTGATTAATCTTCAAGCTATAAACCAACATAATCGATGATCATATTGATACTCGTCTAGTTGAATGCTTGGAGTGATTACAGTATGAGAGTGATGGCAATCATGAGAAATCTAACAATCTCTATACCAAATCAACTACATCTGAAACATCATTCTTCATATTTGACCCAAACCTCAACATGCATCAGATTATATTCATTTACCCAAAAGAAGAAGAAACAGGTTTCAGCGCAATCTCCACTAGTATTGCAAGTTTATTCAACATATTTACATAGTGCACACGAGTTTGTAAAAGCCTACAAGCACGTTAATGTTCATAATTCTCCACCAAATAATTACTCGTGATATGGAGATCACAAATTCAAACAAATATTTTTTCGGGTATTTTAGAGGTTTGGGCTGGCACTTGCAACACCCTCCCCCCCCCCCCCCCCCCAAAAAAAAAAAAAGCCTCTGCCCCTGCATACTACATACAGCAATTTCACCAATGCTCCCCCACGCAATTCGGATTCCTGATTTGTATCCCGAATTCTATTGGAATCGATATATGTTAAGGCAAACTGCAGTGATCATTGACAGTTATTGTCCACAAAAATGCTAAAGAAGATGCTTAAAGTAAGTATCAAACAAGGTTATATTAGACCCTACCGAAAGCCCTTGCCAAACACAAGTTTACAAGGTTCTAAGGCAATCAACGATAATCCAAAAGAGATCAGACATTATGTAACATAAAAAATAACCAGAAACCAGTATCAAAAAATTACTTCCTCGTCTTGAATTATCTAACAGAAATACAATCCACCAAAATATGGACACAAAGACTAGCAAAAAACGTTAATATTCATAGTATTTCATCCGATCTACGTAAACAAGAAGAATCCATGGTAGACATTCAACAAATCAACCTAGGGTTCATGAAAATCATATCACAGATGCAAAATCATGGAGAGAGAGAGAGAGAGAGGACCGAGGGGGTGTTCCAACTTGAAGGAGCTCCTGGCCATGGCTTTTCTGATAAGAAACTGCGAAATCTACGGAAGGCGACAGGAAGCAGCACAGAAAATTAGGGTTTTTGCCTCCAGAATATAGAAATAACGCGTGAAAAAAGTAGATGATTGGTACCAAACAAATATCGACAAGAGGGGGGCAAGAGAGAGGGAGGAGACTTTTAGCAGGGCAAAAAGCGAAATAATGGTAAACCCAAAAGCCGTAAATTCGGCGACGGGCTTTTCCTTTTATAGGCCAACTTATTGGGCCGTATATGGGATTTCATTGCCATGCTTAAGGCCCAAAATATGGAAAGAGTGGGACCAAATAAATCCCACTTCCAAGCCCAACAAGAATTTGGGCCTAGCCTTCTTTCTATATCAGTATTATTACTTCTTCTTGTTGTTGTTTTTTTTTTTTTAAGCTTGATCAGCTTGCGTGATTTTCTCGGTCGGTTCAATTTCGAGTTTCGGGTCTAGAGTAGGAGTTAGTCGGTTTCGATTTAATAGTACATTTTTTTTGGTTTTTCAGTTCCTTTTCGAGTTTTCTTATTATTTTTCTAACCAATCAAACCGACCTGAATTTATATTATGTCATAAGAAAATTAATTTTTATAGGATGGGATAGATCTTATTCGTTCAACTTTATAGGATAAGATAAATTAATTAATGAATTTGGTCTAAACAATCATAGGCAACTTAATTTTTTATGAAGTCATTTCGGTCCATTTTTGATGGATTGTGGATTATAGGCTATTAATGTGGGTTGTAACTGAATTAGGTTTGTTTTTTGTCAATCAGACTACCTCGACCATACCGATCTCATCTGAAACCAGTAACAATTTTGTATAAATTCGACTGAAATCAAACAAATTTCTACCCCAAACTAATCAATTCTGAAAATTGTATACTTTGTGAAGTATGCTCCTAGAAGTATTAGTTCAAGTCCAGTTCATGACAATAACTCTTGACTCTTGTTTTTTCGCTCAGGATTCGGGCCTTTTTAGAGACCACCTTCATCTTGTCCAACAATCTGTTGCATTATTATTACAACCTTATTTTTTATGTCAAAGACCAAAAACTATGCGTAAATTCTCATTGTATTATCTATTTTTTATTCGTTTCGCGTAGTCAGAATTGTACTTAATTTTGAGTCAACGAATGAAACAAACAATTGCCTTTTCTTGTCCCGTCTGTGCCTTTCTTGGTCTTCGAGATCAACTGGCCACTTTGTCATTTGTTATTTTCCAAAAGCATCAACCCTCAGGTACACTAAAATCGAGTACAAATAAATGTCTAATCGTTGAGTTATAAGAGTGCGGCGTATATATATTTCGTATCGGATAAATGTATGACTTGGAACATAAATAAGCCAAATAAAACCTTTGGAGTTGCAGTTGTAGCTTTGGTAGTGGGGGTGGGAGAGAGAGGGAGAGACCATAAAACCTTTCATCACTATATCAACTGTAATCATGAAAGTGAGAGAAAAAATACTCAAAAAAATCAAAAGGCAGAAACATCACTTATTATCAAACCTCATGACCATCCAATTGTTAATTAATGAATTGTTGCTGCAAGGCCCTCCTCTCCCCTCAGCTAAAACGGAGAAGACACTAACCTCCACTCTCTCTCTCTCTCCCTCTCCCTCCCCCTCTATTACAAATAATATACAGTTTGATGTTACATACAATTGTGTGTGATTCCTCCAGAGGTTGGAAGAAACGTCGCGTGTTAATTAGAAAACTGCACTCCACAAAGTATTCTCGCCTTCTCCACATCGCCGGTGAACCTCCTTGATCCTCTCGGCTGACTTGCATATACCACTGCAGCTCCAGTCGAAGGAAGCGACGCAGATGTTGCCCGCCTGAGCCTTCCATTCACAATCTACGGTAACAAACGAAACCGAACTAGTGTTTATTAGTCCACATTCTACTACAAGTTTACATACCAACCTGTTATTTCCTTAAGATCAAAATTTCGTCGAAAGAATATGAATATGAAATAGACCTTGATATCATCTTATTAATATCAATGTGAACTGCATATTTTTCAAGGGAAGAAAGGGTTTGTGGCCAAACATTATTACCAGGTGGGGTTCCGCAGCATAATCTTCGATCATCGATATGCTCGACATCAAGGCCGATAAACCAAGATCCCAGCGAAACATCCTCGTTAGCGTACTTGTGTAGCACATGCCTAACGAGATTAATTACGAAGCGATAAGAAGACTGTGAAAGAATCAATAAAGGCAGAGACAATAGACTTTTTCTCCTTGCAAGTCAACAAGATCACTCACTGGTTTATCGCCACGTAGGTAGCCAAATCTTTTGAAATAGCATATAGCTGACCGGTAGCATGCCGAAAATACTTGTTACCCTCCTCACCAAATTTCCAGTATTCGGGTTCGTGATATCTCACTCCCCTATTTACAGAAAGCAAGTTAGAAACAAGAAGAAAGAAATATTATTTGGAGGGGAGAGGTGAGGAGAGAAGCTTGGCTTACTTTTGAGCCAGGACCGGACCAGATTTCATGCATCCAATATAAACCCGAGGTTTTGAACGATGCCTTGCTAAAGTTGTTCCTAGTGTTGCTGCAGTCGTTGAAGAAGTCAACACAAGAAAGGATTAAGGAAACAACTACTAAGAGAAATGGATATGTATATGTATATGTATACATACATATATGTATATATGAGCTTGTGTGAATGCGTGCATGTAACTAGAGAAGCGAAATTTAGTCCATTCTTACTGGATCAAGCAATTAAATGAATTCTTGAACATCAATCTTTTTCTAGTCTAATGAATGTTGAATAGGAAAGAAAAAAAAACACAAGTTCACATTCCACTAAGGTGGAATGTTAAGATTTATACCGGCATCTTTACCTATATTTACATGAACGTCGTCGTCAACTTTGACATAGAAATCCGCATCCCAAAGAGAAACAGCAGTAGCGAAAAAGATCTTTGTCTTGGCTGAAAGTTCAAGGTACCCCTCAACATGTTCCTGCACATGTAAATAGAAGGCGAGAACCCGTCAATCAGCTTCTTTGACTACTATATAAAGGACAATGCTACCACAGTTTGCATCAAGGGCCCAGCACCCGTCATAGAGTGAGGCAGTGTTTGGTTCACTAGAATGAAGTTGGAACGGAACAGTGAAGCCGGAAGGAAATGATTATTCCCCTACTCATTCTGATGTTTTGCGTGCTAAAATAAGGACAGAAAGTACATTAGACACTGAATCATCATTCACCAATTTAGGTCAATAAGCATTCCGTTGGGATGCCAATGAACGACAATGACTATCATATTCCCTTCCAATATACAATCCCGTGGACCAAACACTACCAAAGGTTCTATTCTCGAAAGCTGCAAAGCCTTCAACAT